>CM077150.1:9202001-9353525 GCA_039583875.1 Platanthera guangdongensis | reverse complement strand
GTATGTCGGCTTCATCCTAACATACATGGATTTTTTTTCCGCCCATGCCTATGACATCACGATCCGCCCAAAATGCACACTGACATTTGTTTAGACGAGTTGTGACAGTGCCCTTTATAGCTGCGAACGGTAAAATTCAAAAATTATAATTTGCAAATAATACTTGTGTTGGTTCTCATAAAAATATATTTTCTTCCAATTACACCACGACATTTTTCTAATTTCTATTATGCTCCATTCATTTTGTATGAATTGAGATACATGAATTGAAATTAACTTCAATTCGATTCAATAATTCTGCCGTTCGGCTAAATGTAGGAATTATGTCACAAGAATTGGAATTAGTAATTCAACTGTTCCGCTCTATATTATAATTTTCCCGTCCGAGCGAGCATTATTCGCCCAGGCGCATATTTTTTCGTCCGGGCGCATACTTTTTGCTCGGGCATACATTTTTCGCAAGGGGAGCAGTTTTCTCCCCACCACATATTTTTTCGTCCGGACGCCCATTATTTGCTCAAGTGCGCATTTATTGGTCCAGGCGTGCAATCCTGTCGTTCGACAAAATTACGCGCCGCTGCGAAAAATTCACGCCAGTAGGCCGAAAAATGCGCGCCCAGGCAAAAAATTCGGGACCGGGCAAAAATGCGCAGCCGGCCGGAAAATGCGCGCTTGGGCAAAAAAATCCCGCCCGAAAATATTTGCGCACAAGCAAAAAATTAACGCACGGGCGAAAAATTCGCGAACGGGCGAAAATTGCTCGCCTGGGCAAAAATACGTGGACGGCAAAAAATGCGCGCCCGAGCGAAAAATGCGCGCCCGGGCGAAAAATGGGTGTCTGACCAAAAAATGCGTGCTTGGCCGAAAAATGCGCGTCGGTGCGAAAAATGGGCGCCGGGGCGAAAAATCCGCGTCCGGACGAAAAATACCCTCCCGGTGCGAAAAATGCGGCCGGTGTGAAAAATGCGTGCCCGGTCGAAAAATTCGCACCCGTTTGAAAAATTTGCTCCCGATCGAAAAAATCGAGCCCGGTAAAAAAAATTGCGACCGAAAATTGCGCGCCCGGATGAAAATTACGCGTCTGGACGAAAAATACGCTCCGGGGTGAAAAATACGCCTCGACCGAAAAATGAGGCCCCGACCGAAAAATGCGCCCCGCCGAAAAATGCCATCCCGTGCGTAAAATGTGCGCCCAGGCAAGAAAAGCGCGACTGGGAAGAAAAATTTGCGGTAGGGCAAAAAATTCGCGTTCTGACGAAAAATTCTCGCCCTAGAAGAAAAATTTGCTCACGAGCGAAAAATGTTCGCTTGGGCGAAAAATGCGCACCCAGATGAAAAAATTCACAGACGACCGAAAAATTAGCTCCCGTGCCAAAAATATGTGTTGTACAACCCCGTATTCGCGAAGAGTGGAACCTAAATGAGACGTGCTTAGTTTTTAAGTTTTTTGAGTATTTTGAACTCTCGGTGGCCAATTTTGGCTCTAGCTTGGAAATCTACTAGTTGGGGGAGGAGAAATCGGCCTCCCTCAGCGGCCCCTTAGTTGGAGTGTGAGAGCGGCAGGTTGGAAGGCACCCGCCCGAGCCAATTGGGTGTGGAGGCGGGATCAGCAGGCCCTCCCCCTCCCCCTTTTCCCCTCAGGCCGGTGAGACCAGCCCCGAGCCCGGCGGGTAGGCCGGGGGAGACCGGCCTTCGGGCCGGGTCTCGCCCCGCCCCGCGGCAGCCTGGGGAGACCGGCCCCCAGACCGGGTATCGCCGAGCCCGGCGGGTAGGCCGGGCGAGACCGACCCTCGGGCCGGGTCTCGCCCCGCCCCGCGGGCAGCTAGGCGAGACCGGCCCCCAGGCCGGGTCTCGCCGAGCCCGGCGGTAGGCCGGGCGAGACCGGCCCTCGGGCCGGGTCTCGCCCCGCCACGCGGGCAGCCAGGCGATACCGGCCCCAGGCCGGGTCTCGCCCAGCCCGGCGGGTAGGCCGGGCGAGACCGGCCCCCAGGCCGGGTCTCGCCCCGTCCGCGGGCAGCCCGGCGAGACCGGCCCCCAGGCCGGGTCTCACCCAGCCCGGTGGGTAGGCCGGGCGAGACCGGCCCCCAGGCCGGGTCTCGCCCCGTCCCGCAGGGTGGGTGTCACAACCCGCATTTTCCCAGCATTTAAAATACTATCAGAGTAGGGGAACTACGCATTGTGATGTCACGTCACATAGGGGACATCTACTGACGTTAAGGCAACTCATCGTCTCTCGCAACTTATAGAAATCATTTTTTTAAACTCAATGTGATCCAAATATAATTTATGCACAATATGTAAAGCCGTGTCCCTCGACTAGGTGGATCAACTAGTCCACAGTTTGAAAATATAGTTTTACGCAGTGGAAAAATACTTTATTTATTCATTTGGTGACTAAATGCTCGTGAAGACCAAGTGAGGTGCACCATGCAGTATCAGACGTCTAGATTTACTGTACATAAAAGTAGATTTATCATGCGCAGAAAGTAATGAGATTAACATTTCAAATTATGGTATGCAATGCTCCAACTGCCTTAGCATATCTAAGCAAGGGGCTCCCAAGCCAACTCATAACTAATCATTCCAGAACAAGTGTCCAAAAGTAAACAAAGAGTAACATCAGCAAAGTAGCAGAAAGTCTAACAAAACGGCACCATGGGCGTCAACACCTGACACGAACCCATGGGTCGGCAAGTTCGAAGAAAACCCTACCCCAAGAGGGTCAGAAAACGGCAACTGACGCAGCTCCGCACTAGCACCTGCTATAGTCCAGAACCTGAGGCATTCAAAGAAAGAACACCTCAGAAACAAGCTACAAGCGACAAAAAAAACAGGAAAGTAAACAAACCTCCGCGAGACCGGAGGGAAACAGTAGCTGCAAGGGTCAGATTAAACAAAACTAGTCATAACTAGCAATAGAAATCAATCGGAAAAGAGCCCGCCAAAAGATAAGTGGAGACGGACAAAATCAAACTCACCACAGACAAATAACATTCATTTTCTAGGTTATTAATCTTATTCAAAATAAAGAGTCTGATCAGCTCATCAGAAAACAAAAGAGAAACCGTGCAGGGATAATACCATCACACATCGTCACAGCCCTCAGAGCATCGCACCGGTGGCACCGCCAACATCGGGTACGACCTCCAATAGATTTATCATTTTAGAAGAGCATCGCACCGGTGGCACCGCCAACATCGTGTACGACCTCCAACAGATTTATCATTTTCTGACTCAATCAAAGGCAAGAGATAAGGCATACCAGATAATAATTTAGGATTTTAAGAAACAAGTTAATGATATCGTAATGAGAAAGGGCTAAACGAACAAAAATGAACTTAACATTTGAAAACTCGCTAGAAGCATAAAGGAGAAAAAAGTAGCAAAAAGGAAAAGAGCAAGATCACCACTTGCCTCACCACCCGAAACCGCACTTCGGAAGGCACCACAACGCAGATCGGCCCTAGCGAAGGCGAGAAATAGAAATCTACAACAATAAGGTCGAAACAGAAGTTAGGGCCAAAAACCCTAATGGAGAAATTCCATGAAAGTAGAAATACTCACCACGATCGCGTAGATCTCGGCGAGAGCTTTCTGAATCTATGTTCGGCTCGCGATTCCGAGCACCGGAGCTCCGTCGGCGGCGGTCGGAAGGCTCCCGAGAAAAAGGAATTCGCTGCACTGCTTCGGCCGAAATGAACAGGGGAAAGGAAATGGGGGCTCGGTTCTAGCTTCGGGAGGAAGAAGACTTATAAATATATATAATAATAATAATAATAATAATAATATAAATATTATAATGAGGCTACATTCGAAGAAAGAAAAGGGAGGCTCGGAGATCTCTGAGCTCCGCTCGAAGATCTCTGAGCGCAGAGAGCTCTGAGCTCCGCTCGGAGATCTCTGAGCGCAGAGATCGCCGAGCGGATCTCTGAGCTCCGCTCGGAGATCACTGAGCGCAGAGAAGCTAAAAGATTAAATTTATTTATATTTTCTATACTATTACGAAGGCCCAAACGCGCGTCGAAACAGACGAAAATTCGCGTCGTAGGCGAATGTCGACGCTACGAACCCAACGGCGAAGTCGGAATCAAAATCCGACTCATCGATCTCGAGTTATGGCCTAACGAAGTTACGATAATTTTTTTAATTATCCGAATTTCAAACGTGGGCCGAGACTCCAAACAAAATGTTCGGATTGCGACGAAACTCGACGAGCAAGTCAGAAATTATATAACTCAGCTTCCCGATTTAAAAGAAATTTCGGTTCCGACGCATATCCCAAAATCTAGCCGGTCAAACCTAACGGACGCCATAAAAAAAAGCACAAACAGTATCGCAACCGTCAACTCACGGACACGCAACGCCCTTCCGTTATAATGACGTCAGCAGGCAAAAGAATAATACTAGAAAAAACCGGGGGCGTTACAGTGGGTCCCCTATTTGCTTTAGGTAACACGTTTTTCCTTCTCTACCCCCCGGCGTGGCGGTTTCCTATTGGCCCGAGGCCTTTTGGCCGTAGGGGTATTTTGGTCATTTTTGGCCCCTGAGATTTAGAAAACTATAAATAGACCCCCTTGGGTGCCTTGGAGAGGATCCTTTTCTGAGTTTTCTCCTCCCTTAGCTTCTTCTAGGTAGAGTTGAGAGAGCTCTTCAAGGCACCCTAGCTCGAGCATTGGCTAGGGAGGGGAAGTGCTCAGGTAGCCTTCCGGGTGTGAGGTGAGACCTCCGTGCTAGAGCCGAGGGTCTGTTCATAGTCTCCTAAGTCTCCGGTCCGTGACGTTCTCTCGAGTGTAGTAGGTGTGAGGTCACCCCTTTCAGGGACCACGAACTCCACAGAGGTCAATTTTGGCTTCAACACTTGGGTACGGTGAGCGTGGAGTGTGACCAGCACAGAAGATCTCAGAAGAGTGTCATGACAGGAGGTCAGGGAGGTAGTGATGATCTCGACGAGCTTCCTAACTCAGGACCCTTTGTGGGGAGGCAAGAGTTCATGGCCTCCATCCAGGGTATCATGGAGATGTTGCGAAGCATTGCTCCTCAGGGTAGCAGCTCCACCCCAACCCCCCAGGAGCTAGCTCCCCCCCCCCCCTCGACGAGTCGACTCCCAGGGGTCTAGGCGAGATGACCCCAGCGGGGGGAGAAGGAAGTGCACCAGGAAGAAGGCCAGGGAAGGAGAGGATGGGAGATGGGGTCGAGCGAGACCTCACTGGCCGGGAGTTGTTCTCTAGCCCGGCAAGTGTCAACCTCCCAGGCGAGCCGGTTGCGCGAGTGGAGGTGGCGAGACCACCCCTTAGGGGGTCACCTTTCAGCGAGCTGATCATCTCAGCACCCGTTCCCGAGGGGTTCAGAGAGCCAGACATGGCTTACTACACCGGGAAGGATGACCCCGTTCAGCACCTGCAGTGGTTCGAGGATGCCGTCTCCATCAGGCCGATGACAGATGCCTTCAAGTGTCACCTCTTTGCGATTACATTGAAGGAGAAGACAAGGGACTGGTTCCATCAACTCCCTCCAAGGTCGATCTATGGGTTCGAGGACTTGAGCCGGAGTTTTCAGCTTCGCTTCTCCACCTCCAAGAAGCGGAAGAGGAGTCCTGAGTCCATCTTCCTGATAAGACAGGGGGCCGAGGAGTCACTGGCCCGTTACGTTGACCGGTTCCAAGAGGAGATCCTGGAGGTCCAGGAGATGCCAGGGTATGCTCTCCAGATGGCCTTCACAGTTGGGCTAAAGGAGGGCTTCTTCAGGATGAGCTTGACCCGCAAGGCCCCCCTTTCCTTTGAGGAGCTGATGGAAAGGGCGGCATAGGAGATTGCCATGGAGGCAACCAAACCGGCATTTGTCAAGAAGTTGACAAAGCTAAAAGAGATGGAGGCAAATGAGCAAGGTGGCTCGAGACCTCAGGAAGGAAGAAGAAGAGAAGAGCGGAGAGCTCAGGAGGGTCCGGAACCAGGTTGGAGGCAGCAGGGAGGACCCGTTCGGGGCCCGGGAAGAGGTTACGCCCAAGATGGGGGAAACTTCCATGGGGGCCAAGGGAGGTTCAACTTCCAGAGGCAAGCCCCTAGGCAGCTCCTCCCCCACCACAGCAAGCGATGGAGATTGGTCAAAGGGAGAGGAGGAACCGCCAGGGAAGGAGAAGGGTCAGGGTAGAGTTGCCGTATTGTGACTTCCACCAGGTGGAGGAGCACGCCACAGCTACCTGCCCCGAGTTCCTGGAAGTGAGGGGGGCGAGAGACCCTGCCCAGCCACAGCCACCAGTGTGGGTTGAAGAGGTTCTGCCCAGAGAAGGAGGGGATGATGTTTGTGAGGACCGGGTCGATGTCGGACCCCGAGGCGGTATAGCGGTGATCCATGGTGGAGTGGGGATCGAGGCCACTCGGAAGGCAAGCCTCCATGTCATGTACCGAAGGAGCGTCGCCTCAACCTCCCAGATCCCGCCCCAGGAGGAGAAGATCACCTTCTCGGTGAAGGACCTACCGGATCATGAGGATCCGTTCTGTGATGCGCTGGTCATCCAGACGGCCATCGAGGGCTACAACGTCTCCCGAATCTTGGTTGACAATGGGAGCTCCGTCAACGCCATTTTCAGGAAGACGTTTGATGAGATGAAGGTAGAGCCAAGGAGGGTGTTGGCCTCAGACGGACCCCTGTTCGGATTCTCAGGAGAAAGAAAGGAGGTCTAAGGTGGAGTAGGACTCCAAGTAAAGTTGGGAGGGGCCTCAAGGAACTGCCGATTCGTCATTGTTGACGCTCCAAGCAGCTACAACGCCATCTTCGGAAGGCCCCTCATCAGCGCCTTTCGTTGCGTGCTATCTTCCTTCCACCAATTCATCAAGTTCAGCTCCGGAGGGATCCAGGTCAGAGTCAAGGGGGACTCCAGGATGACAAGGCAGTGCTACGTCACTGCTGTCAACACCATCTCTTGGTTGGCCCAGGCAGAGGAGATGGAGAAGGTCATGGAGAGATTGAGCAAGATGGAAGCGCCCGAGGAAAAGGAAGCGGAAGACGGCCGTCATGCCCAGGCCCCATGAGGGTGCCTCGCCTTGCGGTAGTTTTTTCATTTTTCTTGTCTTATAACAAGTGCTACTCCTAACCAGCCGAGTCGGGGGGATCATGTAACCCATCTATTTCTCCCTGTTTGAGGATGTAGAATTTAGTAAGGATTGATTGAGATGCTTAGTTCTTTTGCTCCGAGACGGTCCCGCTGCCCAGACTCTCACTAGCTGGGCAGGGCCGGTGGTACCTCTCGTTGATGCCTAGTTGTCTCATCTCGAGATGGATTCGCTGCCAGGCTCTCACCTAGCTGGCAGGGCAGGTTGATCTCTCGGAGGGTGGGAAGATCTCACCTCGAGATGGATTCCGCTATCAGGCTCTCATCTAGCTGGCAGGGCAGGTTGATCTCTCGTGGAAGCCAAGCCCTTAGCTCCGAGATGGATTCCGCTGCCAGACTCTCATCTAGCTGGCAGGGCAGGTTGATCTCTCGTGGAAGCCAAGCCCTTAGCTCCGAGATGGATTCCGCTGTCAGGCTCTCATCTAGCTGGTAGGGCAGGTTGATCTCTCGTGGAAGCCAAGTCCTTTGCTCCGAGATGGATTCCGCTGTCAGGCTCTCATATAGATGGCAGGGCAGGTTGATATCTCGTGGAAGCCAAGCCCTTAGCTCCGAGATGGATTCCGCTGCCAGGCTCTCATCTAGCTGGCAGGGCAGGTTGATCTCTCGTGGAAGCCAAGTCCTTTGCTCCGAGATGGATTCCGCTGCCAGGCTCTCATCTAGCTGGCAGGGCAGGTTGATCTCTCGGAGGGTGGGAAGGTCTCAGCTCGAGATGGATTCCACTGTCAGGCTCTCACCTAGCTGGCATGGAAGGTTGATCTCTCGGAGGGTGGGAAGGTCTCACCTCGAGATGGATTCCGCTGTCAGGCTCTCATCTAGCTGGCAGGGCAGGTTGATCTCTCGTGGAAGCCAAGCCCTTAGCTCCGAGATGGATTCCGCTACCAGACTCTCATCTAGCTGGCAGGGCAGGTTGATTTCTCGTGGAGGCCAAGTCCCTTAGCTCCGAGATGGATTCCGCTGCCAAACTCTCATCTAGCTGGCAGGGCAGGTTGATCTCTCGTGGAAGCCAAGCCCTTAGCTCCGAGATGGATTCCGCTGCCAGGCTCTCATCTAGCTGGAAGGGCAGGTTGATCCCTCGTGGAAGCCAAGTCCTTTGCTCCGAGATGGATTCCGCTGTCAGGTTCTCATCTAGCTGGCAGGGCAAGTTGATCTCTCGTGGAAGCCAAGCCCTTAGCTCCGAGATGGATTCCGCTGACAGACCCTCATCTAGCTGGCAGGGCAGGTTGATCTCTCGTGGAAGCCAAGTCCTTTGCTCCGAGATGGATTCTGCTGTCAGGCTCTCATATAGCTGGCAGGGCAGGTTGATCTCTCGTGGAAGCCAAGCCCTTAGCTCCGAGATGGATTCCGCTGCTAGGCTCTCATCTAGCTGTCAGGGCAGGTTGATCTCTCGTGGAAGCCAAGTCCTTTGCTCCGAGATGGATTCCGTTGTCAGGCTCTCATCTAGCTGGCAGGGCAGGTTGATCTCTCGTGGAAGCCAAGCCCTTAGCTCCGAGATGGATTCCACTGCCAGGTTCTCATCTAGCTGGCAGGGAAGGTTGATCTCTCGTGGAAGCCAAGTCCTTTGCTCCGAGATGGATTCCGCTGTCAGGCTCTCATATAGCTGGCAGGGCAGGTTGATCTCTCGTGGAAGCCAAGCCCTTAGCTCCGAGATGGATTTCGCTGTCAGGCTCTCATCTAGCTGGCAGGGCAGGTTGATCTCTCGTGGAAGCCAAGTCCTTTGCTCCGAGATGGATTCCGCTGCTAGGCTCTCATCTAGCTGGCAGGGCAGGTTGATCTCTCGGAGGGTGGGAAGGTCTCACCTCGAGATGGATTCCGCTGCCAGGCTCTCACCTAGCTGGCAGGGCAGGTTGATCTCTCGGAGGGTGGGAAGGTCTCACCTCGAGATGGATTCCGCTGTCAGGCTCTCATCTAGCTGGCAGGGCAGGTTGATCTCTCGTGGAAGCCAAGCCCTTAGTTCCGAGATGGATTCCGCTGCTAGGCTCTCATCTAGCTGGCAGGGTAGGTTGATCTCTCGTGGAGGCCAAGTCCCTTAGCTCCGAGATGGATTCCGCTGCCAGACTCTCATCTAGCTGGCAGGGCAGGTTGATCTCTCGTGGAAGCCAAGCCCTTAGCTCCGAGATGGATTCCGCTGTCAGGCTCTCATCTAGCTGGCAGGGCAGGTTGATCTCTCGTGGAAGCCAAGTCCTTTGCTCCGAGATGGATTTTGCTGTCAGGCTCTCATCTAGCTGGCAGGGCAGGTTGATCTCTCGTGGAAGTCAAGCCCTTAGCTCCGAGAGGATTCCGCTGCCAGGCCCTCATCTAGCTGGCAGGGCAGGTTGATCTCTCGTGGATGCCAAGTCCTTTGCTCCGAGATGGATTCTGTTATCAGGCTCTCATATAGTTGGCAGAGCAGGTTGATCTCTCGTGGAAGCCAAGCCCTTAGCTCCGAGATGGATTCCGCTGTCAGGCTCTCATTTAGCTGGCAGGGCAGGTTGATCTCTCGTGGAAGCCAAGTCCTTTGCTCCGAGATGGATTCCGCTGTCAGGCTCTCACTAGCTGACAGAGCTGGTTGATCTCTCGTGGGAGCCAAGTTTGTTACCCAGAGAAGCTCTCGCCACCCAGGCTCCCATAGCTGGCATGGCAGGTTGACCCCGCAGGGAAGTTACACTCCGCGAATACGTTGGGTTGGATGTTTCTTTCTGAGGTTGTGCCAATCTCGAAAAGAGCTGAGATTGTATACAACCCCGTATTCGCGAAGAGTGGACCCTAAATGAGGCGTGCTTAGTTTTTAAGCTTTTTGAGTATTTTGAACTCTCGGTGGCCAATTTTGGTTCTAGCTTGGAAATCTACTAGTAGGGGGAGGAGAAATCGGCCTCCCCCAGCGGCCCCTTAGTTGGAGTGTGAGAGCGGCAGGTTGGAAGGCACCCGCCCGGGCCAATTGGGTGTGGAGGCGGGATCAGCAGGCCCTCCCCTCCCCCTCCCCCTTTTCCCCTCAGGCCGGCGAGACCATCCCCGAGCCCGGCGGGTAGGCCGGGGGAGACCGGCCTTCGGGCCGGGTCTCGCCCCACCCCGCGGGCAGCCAGGCGAGACCGCCCCCCAGACCGGGTCTCGCCGAGCCCGGTGGGTAGGCCGGGCGAGACCGGCCCTCGGGCCGGGTCTCGCCCCGCCCCGCGGGCAGCCAGGCGAGACCGGCCCCCAGGCCGGGTCTCGCCGAGCCCGGCGGGTAGGCCGGGCGAGACCGGCCCTCGGGCCAGGTCTCGCCTCGCCCCGCGGGCAGCCAGGCGAGACCGGCCCCCAGGCCGGGTCTCGCCCAGCCCGGCAGGTAGGCCGGGCGAGACCGGCCCCCAGGCCGGGTCTCGCCCCGTCCCGCGGGCAGCCAGGCGAGACCGGCCCCCAGGCCGGGTCTGGCCCAGCCCGGCGGGTAGGCCGGGCGAGACCGGCCCCCAGGCCGGGTCTCGCCCCGTCCCGCAGGGTGGGTCCCCTATTTGCTTTAGGTAACGCGTTTTTCCTTCTCGACCCCCCGGCGTGGCGGTTTCCTATTGGCCTGAGGCCTTTTGGCCGTAGGGGTATTTTGGTCATTTTTGGCCCCTGAGATTTGGAAAACTATAAATAGACCCCCTTGGGTGCCTTGGAGAGGATCCTTTTCTGAGTTTTCTCCTCCCTTAGCTTCTTCTAGGTAGAGTTGAGAGAGCTCTTCAAGGCACCCTAGCTCGAGCATTGGCTAGGGAGGGGAAGTGCTCAGGTAGCCTTCCGGGTGTGAGGTGGGACCTCTGCGCTAGAGCCGAGGGTCTGTTCATAGTCTCCTAAGTCTCCGGTTCGTGACATTCTCTCGAGTGTAGTAGGTGTGAGGTCACCCCTTTCAGGGACCCCGAACTCCACAGAGGTCAATTTTGGCTTCAACACGTGCAGTGACGAAAAAATGCGCGTCCGAGCAAAAAATAAGCTCCCGTGAAATTTGCTATAACATTAACCGAAAAAGATGTACAACTTGGGGGGGGGGGCATGAGAAAGACAAAAAAAGTACAAAGCTCAACCGTCCTCATGGCCCCGACAATCCTTCGCCACCAGCCCGAGGAATGTCTCGTCCGCACTAGTGCCTGTCTCCCACACAAAATCTCCAGCAAGCGCCGCGTGCGCGCAGTCGTCAGCCGCCCGATTCGCCCTACAGGGCCACGTGCCGGAACTGCACCACCGCAAACTCCGTGAGGAATGTAAGGTCCGCATCCCCCAGAAAAGTGTTGGGGCGAGCAGAGCCCCAAGCCTCCTTACTGCAGAAGTCCAACATATTGGCCGCATCCCCCTCAATAATAATGCCCCTGGCCTCGAGGAGCGCTGGCAAGACCACCCAGCGGATCGCGGGGATCGTCTCCAGCTCCACCCGGCCCGGGTCCCAGTGATGGCAAGCAAAACCCGCCGCCATCAACACCTGTCCACCCTCTGACTGAACCACAATACCAAGGCCTGCACATCTAGAAGGTAGCAGAGATCCATCCACATTAACTTTGATCCACCCGGGTGGTGGGGGGCACCAAGAGGAAGAACGAAAATGCCCCGTTGGGCGAGAGGTGCTCCAACATCCCAGCATGCGATCTTGGTCATAGATGGCGAGGTCCTTCAAAACAGTCGTAGCGATGACCATCGGGGTACCAACTTCACGGTTGTAGCATAAAAGGCGGACCGGGGCAATAGCCGCCTCCCCTCCACACATCCCTGTCCGCACCACCTCCTCCCACGTCCAGCCAAGTGGGATTCGCATCCCCCACCTGAGAAGCTCCTTTCCAACCGCAACAAGTCTAGTACATCCGCCGACACGGTGATCCCGGTTCTCAACCAGCCCGCAGCCCCAAGGGCAGATGCAGTTGTTGAAGCCAGGAATATTCCCGACCTCAGAATTCAGACCAAAGCCGCTTAAGGTTACTGACTCAGAAGCTAGATCAGACGACAAAGATGATTAGAACGAAGAATCAGGTCAAACAAGACCCTAGATGTCGCGGCAGGAAGGTTCCACCACGTACCCGAATGCTCGAAAGGAGCAACCCCTTCTCAACCAAAGATGGGCGAACTGGGTACGAGGGAAGCTAGCTGGCGAAGTTGCAAGGTCGCGACTTGCTCTCCAAGGAAAAGGAATCCAAAGATTTAGCTAGTATCCCGAAAATGAAGCGTGCGAGTATCATGCCGAGGATTTCAAGTGCCTCACCTCATACCCCTGGGGTTGGTGACTAGGCGACTTCCAGAGGAACTCGCACGGGCTGGGCGAGTATCTCGCCTAATCGCCTACCTGACGAGTATGCGAGGGGAGCTCGCCTATACTCGCCCAGACCTTCCGCGATCTTGAATTCTGTCTTTGACTCCTGCCTTGACTTGTTGACCTTGACTTCTGCTGACCTGCATGTGGTAGGACCCACTCTCGATGAATATGGGTTGTACAACAGTCTTCCTACAGCTCCTGATGATTCAGCCAAGAGCGGGTAGGCAGAGCATCCCAAAACAACCGCCAACAAAAAAAATTCTCCTGAGGGTGTAGTTGGAGCGTCCCAAGCCAAGCCATGTTCAAATCCGGGTAGGATGGAAGCGAATGGGGGTATGCCAAAGTCGAGATACCCGAGGGAAAAACACATGCCCGGGCGGAAAGTGTGTGCCCGTCTGGACGAAAAATGCGATGGGCGCAAAATTCGCGTCTGGGCGAAAAATCTGTGTCCGGGCGAAAAAATCACGCCCAGGCGAAAAATTCACTCCCGGACGAAAAATCACGCCGGGGCAAAAGATGCGCGCCATGGCGAAAATGGTCGCCCTGGCGGAAAAATGCGCACTTGGCCGAAAATGCGGGCTCTGACGAAATATGCGCGCCCGGGCGAAAAATGGAATCCCGGGCAGAAAAATGTACACCATGTGGAAAATTCGCTTTTCGGCGAAAAAATGCGGTCCGGGGCGAACAACAGAATTTATGTTTATATTTTTTTTGAGAGAGTTAAGGACGTGCTGGTAAAGATGAGAATCACGAATGAAGATCTCATAAAATAAGAATTGACAGTCTTGTTTCGTCTATAATCATTTCTCATGAAAATTTAATGAATCCCAATTTTAAGATAATTTTATGATGGCCGAACGGTCACAATTACAATTCACAAATGAATGCCAATTTAGGTTGCGTTTGGTGTGGCTTATCGCAACTTATGTGCTTCAGTGAGGTTGGATAAAAACGTCATTGCCATATAATGCATGTTTAGTATCACAAATGTTATAAAAAAGAAACTAGTTTGAGCCATAAAATTTTGATATGACAATGACATTTTTGTCCAACCTCACCGGAGCAAATAAGCCACAATAAGTCGCACCAAACATAGCCTTATAAAAGTAACAAAGTCATGTTTAAACGAAAGGAACAAAGCCTTATAATAAAAATGAATACCAAAACTTTCTCGAATAAATAATAAAAAAAAGAAAAGAAAATCAGCTCATTATATACGAGTTTACATTGAAAAGCACTGTCTGTAATAACTGGGAAGAGAGGATTGAGCTTCGGGGACGTCAATCCGGCGGAAAACCAGAGAAGAACTTCATCGGAGAACATAAGATGCCGCGTAACGATTCTGCACAAATCACACTGGAGCAATTCGTCTCCACCATGAGCCCTTTGATCGACATGGAAAAGGTACTGTTCATTTTCCCAACAAATCTGTTCATGCTTCGTCCCCGCCATTCTCTACAGACTTCCGAAATGGCAGCAGAGTTCGTACATTTCACTTCTCAGTTCTCAGAGTTCTTCAGCAATTTCATGTATCGGGCCTTCCCGAATAGAAATGCTTGTTAGGTTGTGTCGATGGGCATATTATCCCGTGCGATGATCAGCTTTAGAGTTGTAGCACTGTTTTATATTGAATTAGGTTTAGAAATGAGATGCTATTAGACGTGTTTGGTAAATCTTGCACCCTTGCATTTTAAGGTTCATACATATTTCTGTACGGGAATCTATCCCTGTTTGATGCAGTAAACTAATAGTAAAATATTAACCGTATTGCTATTCGGCATGGTGTCAGATCCTCCTCCCAGCTCCCTCATCCATTTGCATGTTAGGAATGATAGATTTCATGCAATGTGTCATCTACAATCAGGGGCGGATCGGGGGGGGGGGGGGCAAGAATTTGCAAGATGGATGGTGGATTTGGATTTCTCTGGTTGAGGCAATGTGTTTCGACTGCTTACACGCCAAAAACGGTGGAAGAATGAGGGAGAAACAACTATGACAATGTGGAGACGTTCATATTTCTTTTTGGCCAGAGGAAGACGAACTGGGACACCACCCAGCCTGCCCGACCGTCTTCTCCCTTGCGGTGCCCCCCCTCACCCGGGTTGGTTAAAGTTCAATGTCGACGACGCTCTCTTCCCGTCCCGCCAAGCCGGTGCCGGCATCGCGTCTCGTGATTCTTCGGGCATGGTGTTGTTTGCTGCCGGTCGACCCCTATTGCTGGGCCCCAGGTAGGACCGAGTCAGCGACACTTGCGGCCCTTCAGGATTTCCTCACTCCAGCTTGCTTTGATGCCCCAGGTGTGATCATTGAAGGCGATTGTCGCAATCTGATTGAGTACTGCCAGCGCTTTTTTGCCTTGAGTCGATGGGATGCGACCTTTTGAGATGATGCTGAGTGGGAGTCCTGTTTGAGCTTCCCCGGGTTCTCTTTCGACATGTGCTGCGCGCGGCCAATTGTGCTGCGGATTATTGTGCTCATCTTGCTATTTCTTCTGTCTTTTGCTGGACTACTTTTGAGGATTTCTCGCTGGCTCTCTCTTAGATTGTTTAGAGTGACTGAGAGATTATCCTTGGATTTTGACCCATTTTTTGTGGTCCCTGCATTTTCTTTTCCATTTTAATGCTAATGCAAGTTTGAACTCTGACCCCTCCTTTTTGAAATTCCTGGATCAGCTCTGGTCTACAATGGCTTAAGGTGATAAACAACGACGACAATGTGGTTCAGTGACTTAAGCTATCAGAGCCTTCGTGAATAAATTAATTATACCCATGGATTATAATCAATTTTCAACAAATAGTTGATCTCAAATTGATGTGAACCCGAGAAATAAAATGAAGTATAGATAAAATTAAACATCCAATAATATGAAGTGCTGAAAAAATTCAAACTTCGGTACCGTTATCGGCGCCTATCGTATCGTAGATGAAAATGACATTAACTATGCAAACCTCCTATGTTTCTTTGATTTCTAAATATACAAGTCTATGCCTTCTTCCAACAAAAGAACTCCAACACTATTTAGATCTAAAGTATGGACAATCTATGATGACTGGATGAGGACAAAATTAACACTATGTGTAGAATATGAGTTATTGTTAGGGTCAACAAAAATAGAAACCAGAATCACATATGAATTATTGATTATAACCGCCTGAGCCCATGGAAAAACCATTACCTATTGCGTGTGTTGCTTGCAAACAATGAAGTCGTATGACTCAGAGATGAAAGAGTCCGACGACGAAGAAAGTGAAGACTTGCGACACTGGCGACGACAAAGACCGACGACTTTGGAGGCGAGAAAGTATAGTGATTCAAAAAATTATGGAGATCGTTGATTTTAAAATCGATGGAGATTTGGTGCTTGGAGGAAGATGATGCCTGACGGAGGAGAGGAGCTTAGGGCTCGAAAATGCTTGCGACGACCTCCTTCGGTGAAGATTGCGGTTAGGGCACAGGAAGCAGTGTGCCTGAAGTAATTGAGGTTGAAAACCAAAAAAAGAAATGGTAACCGTCGACTCATTTCTCCTTAAAGAGTATAGAAGCCCAAATTCGGTCTAATTGCTTCGAAGGTGCCAAGGATTGTGAGGACCAACGTTGAACCGGACCGGAGATCGAACCGGTGAGTTCAAAGGTTCAAGGTCTGACCTGTTGGACCGGTCGGAACGGGGTCGAACCGGTCTGTAAAATTATAAAATAAAATATATAATCATTACAGCAAAAATTATAACATATTTTCAAATTATATTGCAAATCAATATATCATGAACCACAACATTAGATGCCAACGTTTTGTGATATTTTCTCACACAAATACACAATAATAATAATAATTGTCTCAAAATAATAACGATAACTGTCTCAAAATAATAACAATAATTGTCTCAAAATAATAACGAACTACTAAATTACTAATATTTAATTCAAATCATAGTCTAATGTGTCAAATCCTCTGCCAAATTCATTGACAACACAATCAAAATCTGCAATACGCTTATCTCCAAAATTCTCCAAGTTTGCGTGCTCAACAAATTGTTCAATAATATCAATTTGTTCATTACCTGCATGATCAATATATATAATTAAATTATGAAACAACATTTATTTAAATTCTACAACTATACATAAATATTGTCATACACATATACACTTACTTTGAGTTTGTGGTGTAATAATATCAATTTGTTCTGCGGCTTTTTGGATAGTGTCTTCATTATAAATTTCATTTTCTAGATCCTCATATGTGAGCTCCGACACGGTTTCCTCCTCTATCACCCAAAAGTCCATCAGATCAATACATGTGTAATTTAAAGGATCGCAACTCCTTTTCTTAGAAGTAAACCTAAAGCCAACATAATTAAAAGAAAAGTAAAATGTTAATAAGAAGATACAAAATTTAAAGCTATTAAAAAGTTAAAACCTAAATGAAATATCAAATATGAAATGAAACTCATACCGATTTCTCATATTTTGATTATATCGAACATATACAAGATCATTTAATCTTTGGTGCTCCAAACGATTTCATTTTTTGGTGTGAATTTTTTCAAATACACTCCAATTTTTTTTACAACATGATGAATATGATGTTTGACTGAGAATACAAATTGCTAATTTTTGTAATTGAGGAGCACTAGATCCAAACATTCTCTACCATTCATCTAGATAAAAAATAATAGAAAGATTATTATTAGATCATGATAATTGAAAATTCAAACAATAATTTTAAACATTAAAATACAAAATTAATTTGTGTTCTTACCGGGCTGCATTTCCATCGCTAATTTGATAGCAAGGGGCTTTCCAAAACTTTCTAGCTGATCATGGAAAAGTCTAACCTCCATCATTGCATCTTTCGGTTTGCTACATACATCTTTGTTTCCAACTAACTCAATCAACCCTTGCATCACTTCAGGCTTGTGGCTGTAGTTATCTTTATCATACTGAAACGTTGGATTAAAAAAATATGCAGCGGAGTGTATCCCTTGACGAAACTGATTATCCCATCTATTTTTGATAATACTTGTGTACGACTTGTACAATCTTTTGTTATTTTTGAACAGTTTTTTTATTGCTTTTCTTACCCTATATAATCCAGATGATAAACATATCCAAGTGATAGTTTCTCATCCGCATCAACAATACATAATAGCCTTATGATACGACCCGATATCTTTGTCATTATCAAGCAAGAAGTCCAAAACTTGTTGTCCAAAATAATTGAAGTTGCCTCTTTCCCTTTAACTGTTTTGGATAGTTTGGAATCAGAGAAATATTTGTTTTTATCGAAGCTTGTAAATCATGCTTATGATCATGCACACTCTTTAAGATAATGAAAGTAGTTGCAAATCGAGTTGCCCCAGGACGCACGATCTCCTTCCATCCTTCTCTTTTTCTTAGTCATGATAGTAAGAAGATATGATTATACACAAGTATAGTTACTTTGGAAGCTTTGTTAGTAAGATCTTTGACATTAATCATAAAACAAATTTATTTTAAAATAAGATTCAAGCAATGCGCAGCACAAGGAGACCAATAAATATTAGCATACTTCTCATGTAATAAAATGCCTGCCTTTTTATAATTTGCCGCATTATCAGTCACTATTTGAACAATATTACTAACTCCGACCCATTCAACTATTTCAGAAAATAACTCGCATAATGTTTCTGCATCCTTCTTAATATCAGATGCATCAACAGACTTCAAAAAAGACAAATCACGAGGACAATAAACTAAGAAGTTTATTAATGTTCTACTACTCACATCAGCCCAACCATCAGCCATAATTGTGCATCCGGTCTCCTTCCAACTACTTCTGTAAGCTTCCACTAGTAGTTTGCATTCCTCCCTACAATCTCTTAGTAGATTTACTCGCATCATATGATATGTAGGTAATTTGTATCCAGGACCAATGACAGTGATTGCATCAATAGCCTTTTGTGCAAAAGGTGAGTTTAAGACATTCATTGGTATGCAACAATCATAAAACCACCGAGCCACAGCTATATCGGCACGATGTACAACTTGCTTTGATGCAAAAACACTTTTAATAGACGGTTGTGATCCTGTTGATGTTCTAGAAGCGAAAAAATTATCAATTTCGTCTATCTTTCTTTTACCTTTATCTTCTGTAATTGAATTTCTAGACGGAGCAATTGTCGAAACTTTCTCCTCCTCAGTAGCATGTTCATCATATATGCCTATATTTTCTCTTGCTTCTAGAATCTCTTGTTTTTTCTCTGAAATTTCTTTAAGGTACTCTTGCATTTGGTGACGAGCATCAAGAGAAACCTTTTTACAAGCCGCTATATTCCCTTTAATACCAGCTAAATGTTGTTTCATCCTATTAATCCCCCCTTCAATGTAAACAATTCCACAATGCAAACTGTAGAAATAGGCCCAAAATCTTGTATATTTATATTTTGGTAATAGTTACAGGTATACACACACTTATATATGAGAAGAAGGAAGAGAGAAATCCTAATACATGATGTGGGACTAATACAAGAAGAGAGAAAAAGAAGAAACAACATGGGCCCTTAAATGGGCTTTTCTAACACTCCCCCGCAAGCTGGAGCGTACAAGTCGTAGGCGCCAAGCTTGGATAAGAACTGATAGTATAGCGGCCTGGAGAGAGCTTTCGTCAGGATGTCCGCAACTTGGTCGGTAGCAGGAACATGCTCCAAATCTATCTTCTTTGACTGCACCTTTTCCCGGATAAAGTGACAGTCAACTTCGATATGCTTTGTTCGTTCGTGAAAAACCGGATTCTTGGCAATATGAATTGCTGCTTGACTGTCGCAAAATAAGGTTGCCGGAGATGAGATACGAACACCTAAGTCTCCCAGAAGGCCTTCAAGCCAGGTTAGCTCAGAGACAACAGCATCCATAGCCCGGTACTCAGCTTCGACAGAGGAACGCGCAACCACATTCTGTTTCTTGCTACGCCAAGTTATGAGGTGTCCACCAAAGTAAGTGCAGAATCCAGTTGTGGAGCGTCTATCATCAATAGATCCTGCGTAGTCAGCGTCAGAATACGCGACAAGAGATAGAGATGTGGATGGCTTGTACACGAGTCCTTATCCGGGGGCGATCTTGAGATATCGAAGGATGCACTCGACAGCTTGAAGATGAGATGTCCGAGGAGCGTGCATGAAACGGCTCACAACTCCTACAGCAAATGAGATGTCTGGTCGAGTCACCGTAAGGTAGATCAACTTCCCAACCAAACGTCTGTAATATTCCGAATTTGTAAGTAGCTTGTCCGAGTCAGAGCTATGGGCCGAGAGCTTGTGATTTGCGTCCATAGGAGTCTCCGCAGGTTTGCACCCAGAATAACCTGCATCACGAAGGAGGTCCATACAGTACTTCCTTTGAGATAACACAAGGCCATCAGGGCGTCGGGCGACCTCGAGCCCAAGAAAGTACCAAAGGTTGCCCAGATCTTTGGTTTGAAAGGCAGAATTCAACTGTGCCTTGATCTGTTGTATTCCTGCCGTGTCGTCGCCAGTAATCAGGATATCATCAACGTAGACCAGAAGAATCACAGTCCCAGTTGACCGATGTCGGGTGAAGAGAGAAAAATCAGCCGAGCTCCGAGTGAAGCCACTAGCACAGACCACCTTACTGAACTTTTCAAACCACGCACGCAGGAACTGTTTGAGACCATAAATGGATTTTCGAAGATGACAGACCAAAGACTCCCCCGTGGTCTCAAACCCGGGAGGCTGCTGCATAAAAACTGTCTCCTGTAGATCGCCGTTGAGGAAGGCATTCTTGATATCCAGCTGATAAAGTGGCCAGTGACGATGAACAGCCAAGGAGAGAAGAACGCGAACCGTGTTCAATTTTGCCACGGGAGAGAAGGTTTCCTCGTAATCAAGGCCATGTTGTTGAGTAAACCCCCGTGCTACAAGACGGGCCTTCAGACGGTCGATAGTGCCATCCGCCGCATGTTTAATGACAAAGACCCATTTGCAGCTAACAGGGGTGTGGCCAGCAGGAAGAGGAACCAGATCCCAGGTCTGGTTAGCCCAGAGAGCCTGCATTTCATCGTGCATAGCAGCCCGCCATCCTGGGTGGTGAAGCGCCTCCTGCACATTGTTAGGAAGAGAAATAGAGGAAATGGAGGTGGCAAATGCGTAGAGAGGCGGTGTTAGCCGATGTAGAGAGACGTAGGTGGCCAAGGGATGAGCTGTAGAGACGGGAGCGCGATCGACCGCAGCCGAACTATCGCTGGCAGCAGGGAGCTGGGTCACGAGAGCATCCTTGGATGGGCGACGAGAGTAGACACGGATTAGCGGTGGAGGAACCCGAGGAGGAACGGGGGGGGGGGGGAGGAGGAAGAAGACGACACAGATGGCGTGACCGGGACAACAGGCCGGGGAAGAGAGGGAGCACAGAAGACGAGGGAGCAGAAGATGAGGTGGTGCTGGGTAAGTGGAAGGGCTGGTCTTCGCAGAAGGTGACATCCGCAGAAACGACCATTTTGCCGGTAGTAGGAGAGTAGCAGACGTACCCCTTTTTAGTGCGGGAGTAGCCAACAAACATATACTTGGCGGTCCGAGGAGCAAGTTTGTCGGAAGGAGGGCCAAGAAGGTGGACATAACAAACACACCCGAAGATCCGTGGGGGGAGAGAGGTGAGGGGGATGGAGGGATAGAGGAGTTGGATGGGCGAGGCAAAATCAAGGACAGAGGAGGGAAGGCGGTTGATGAGATGACAGGCGGTGGAAACAGCAAAGTTCCAATATTCGGTGGGAACGTGCATTTGGAACATAAGGGAGCGGACAACATCGAGAAGATGACGATTTTTGCGTTCGGCCACCCCGTTTTGCTGAGGGGTATACGCACAAGAAGTTTGATGGATGACACCAAAGTCAGTGCAGAGAGTGGAGAAGGCACGACCCGTATATTCCCGAGCATTATCAGTGCGAATGATTTTGAGAGGAGTGGCGAACTGCGTACGCATCTCAAGTAGAAAGGTGCGAAAGACAGAGGGAAGTTCATTGCGATCATGTAGTAAATAGAGCCACGTGGTACGGGAGTAATCGTCAATGAACGTGACAAAATATCGAAAGCCAAAAATACTAGGGATCCTATAAGGACCCCAAATATCAGAATGAACTAACGACAAGGGAGTAGTACTCCTGGTACACGCTGGGGGGAAAGAGGAACGGTGTTGTTTGCCATAGACACAAGATTCACAGGAGAACTCCTGAAAAGATATATCAGGAAGAGCCCGCTTGAGAATCGGAAGGGGAGCATGTCCAAGACGGCAATGCCAATCAACAGTAGAGATGGTGGAGAGAAGAGTTGGTGGGATATCCAAGATGTACAACCCATTCACCAGCTGCCCCTGACCAATGGTAATCCGGGTGCGGCGATCCTGTATAAGAAAAGAAGAGGGTGAAAATGTAATACAACAGTCAAGGTCGTGTGTGAGACGACTAACTGATAATAAATTGAAGGGAGACCCCGGAACGTGAAGAACCGAGGAAAGAGAAAGGGTTGGCGTAAGCTGAAGATCAGCGGAGCCAAAGACGGGGAGGGTGTCATCGTTGGCCACAGTGATGCGAGCAGGATGAGGCGTTTGGAGATATGTTGGGGGCTTCTGGGAGGAGATATGGTGAGTAGCGCCGGAATCAACGATCCAACAAGGATGATGATAGAGGCAGGTGATACCCTCCGTAGAGAAGGACACAACAGAGGTGACAGCTGAAGCAGCAGGCGCCATGCGGTGACAGAGACGAGGCCGGGCGGCTAGCGGAGAGGAGGCCGGCGACTAGCAGAAGGGAGGCCGGCGGCGAGCAGGAACAGACCGCGGCGGACTGGAGTCGGTCGAGGCGAGTAGGGCAGACCGCAGCGGGTAGAGAGCCCACGCAAACAGAGAGAGGCCGCAACAGGAAGAGAGAGGCCGCGCGGACAGAGACAGTCCGCAGCGGGCAGAGACAGGCCGCGTGGACAGAGAGAGGAAGCGCCGGAGGAAACTGCGACCAAGATGCAGGCGAGAAGGAGACAGCCCGCACGGTCAGGCAGATCTTAGCAGCGGACAGAGAAGGAGGCCGCGACAAGTAGGGAGGCCGCGACGGACAGAAAAGAGGCCGCAGGCAAGACAGGCCGCGAACAAGCAAAGAGCGCAGGAGCGGACTGACGAGAGGCCGCGACTAGGAGAGAGGCCGCAGCGGACGGGTAAGAAGGTGGTCCCACAGAGAGAGAAAAGGCTATAAAAGAGAGCGTCCGCAGCAAGAGAGAAGAGGAGCGCGCAACAGACAATAGTAGAGTCCGCAGCGGACAGGAGCAGTCCGCAAGAGATTGCGGATAGGGAGTCCGCGAGCAAAGAGGCTTGAGCGGACAGAAGCAGAGCGAGCTAGAGTGGAGCAGTCCGCGAGCAAAGAGGCTCGAGCGGACACAAGAGAGCGTTCAGCGGACAGGAAGGAACGCCCGCGGCGGATAGAAGAGGTGGGCCCCACGAGTCAGAGCAGAAGATAGCTATAAGAAGCCTGAGGAGGGTGGAACCACGGAGAGAGAGAGAAGAGAGGCGGATGCAGAGGGGCAGTCCGCAGGAGACCAGAGCGGACAGAAAGGCAGTCCGCAGGAGAGCCGAGCGGACAGAGAAAAAAGGCAGTCCGCAGGGAAGGCGGACAAAAAGGGCAGTCCGCAGAGAAGCAGATGCAGAGGGGCAGTCCGCAGGAGACCGGAGCGGACAGAGTGGCAGTCCGCAGGAGAGCGGAGCGGACAGAAAAGGCAGTCCGCAGGGAAGGCCGCAGCTAGAGGGAACCTGACTCTGATACCATGTAGAAATAGGCCCAAAACCTTGTATATTTATATTTTGGTAATAGTTACAGGTATACACACACTTATATATGAGAAGAAGGAAGAGAGAAATCCTAATACATGATGTGGGACTAATACAAGAAGAGAGAAAAAGAAGAAACAACATGGGCCCTTAAATGGGCTTTTCTAACACAAACATCTAAATTTATTTTTTCCATTTGCATATTTTGTTAAACTGAAATGATCCCATCCTGGATCATTTTTTTCACGAATGGCTTGTGTAGACATATTTGAAGAATCAACACCTTCCATTTTAGCGAATCTAATAAAAATTTTGCATGAAGAACAACAACATATCAATAAAAAGCTGCTAAACTTAAATGTAAATAACAACAAACTTATTTTTACTAATCTTTGAGAACTATATACTTTGCTTGTTATGACATACATATATGCATGCACAAAAAAATGCACAACAATCATAAATTCTCTGTGATGTTATCAAGTCTAAGCTAGTAAACTTACTATTTATGAAACTTCGTGTTAATGGGTCAGAGCCACACCAACATAAATTCCCAGCAATCAGTTACAATCTCCTTGTCTGATAGACAACAATGAAAACAATAAATTACTAAAATGGAACTTGGTCCTGATTGATCCTGGTTCTGAACTTCATGACCAATTTCAGATTATGAAGATTTTAGACCATAATGAAGAGAATTAAATTGGGGAAACATGAGATCCTGATTGAGACTCTCTGAGGTCTCATCCAAGATATGGGGGTAACTTGATGAAATTTCAGCAACCCCCTTTTGTTTTAGATCCATCCCAACTTCAAATAAGAAATGGTTAATTAGCCTAGAATTTCAACTATTAGGTTACTAATCTCTACCAAATCTTTTGATCCTGAGTTCAATTTCTCCTCCATAAGGAACTCTACTCATTCCACATACACCCATCCCTAATATATAATATTTGCCCCAAATACCCCCTTTCATTGAAGAAATTAATAATCGTTCCGATTCCAACACCAAAACCCTATATAAACAGTGGAACAGAAGATCTTCAGATCTAATGGAGCAAATACAACCAAAAATGACAAAAAATTAAATCCAAGGTAAAGTACAGAGCTCAAGTAGGTGAAGCCCTAAGCAAGAAAATTAATAAAATACCAAGGAACTCAACAGTCAACACGCCCCCTTGACTCTAATGGAAATAGTTCAGAGGAACGAAGCAGCGGGCATGAGAAGAAAAGGAGGCGATAGAAATTCATACAGGAACTAAAAAATGCAAGTTGAAAATTTTCGTAGGGGGGGAAGAACTAAAAAATCTGTAGCCAAAGTGTCTAACAAATTGACATAAGAAGCAAGCTCACCAAATTCGGAAACTCCCGTTTCTTCCTCCGTCCAAAATCCGGAACAGGAACACCGAACACCACCGGTGGGAGGTGCAAGCTTCTGCTAGGGTTGCGACTTGCGATTTTGGACTGAGAAAAGGAAAAGCCAAAGGGCACACAGGCGGAATGATGGTGCTAGGGTTGCGATTTTGGAAGAAGATGAACAATTCTTCTGCAGATCTGCGGCCGACTGCGATACCGCATCCGGGAAATGCTAGGGTTGCGAAGCAGTTCTTCGGTTTCTTCCCCTCACCGCGATACTTGATGGCTTGATACTTAAATCCTGAATCGTAGGATTTAAATCCACGGTGGTTTTTGCGGCCCGCCCGGTTTCGGGAAACCGGTCCCGGTTCCCGGTTTACCGGTTGGCCCGTTTGGTTCTCTGGTTTTCGGGCGGGCCGCAATATTGGGAAACCGGAGGCCAGGACCAGACCGGCCGGGGGTCCGGTTGGCGGTCCGACCGGCCGGTCCGGTCCGGTTATTAAAATGATGGTGAGGACCCAAAACATGCGCTAAATAATTTTAGGCAAATCAATTATTTTTTACGAATAATTTTCGTGTTTTCGTTTACGTTTCATTTCATTTACTTGGTTACATTTACTCCATTTATTCATTTTGGGTGTCAATAGCTAAGTGGGCTTGTAAGTGGGCTGCCTTTAGTTGTGGGCTGGCTGAATTTGAGTTGTGTTGGCTGATTTTTTTATGAGTTTGGCTGGTTTTGACACTTGGATAACCAAGTGTTGGCTTGTTGTACCTTGAGGGCTGATTTGGTAACACCTCTAAGATGTGCAATAACTCTCTTGATTGACTTGTTTGTCTTGTGACCTCTTATCTCTTGTAATAAAGAGCCGAACCTCTTTCATTTCTTCACTCCCTCTTCACTTCCTCTTTTGCCCTTTGTGGGGTTGTGCTGTTGTTCCCTTGCTGCTCCCTGCTGCCCCAAACTGCTGTTACCCCCAAGCTACTGCTCCCTGCTGCTTCTCCCTGCTGCTGCTCCTGTGTAGCTGCTGTGCTGACTCCTGTGTGGCTGCTGTGAGCTGCCCTTCTCCTCTCCTCGCTTTACTGGTTTGGTCATTCCTCCTCTACTATAGTAGCTATATTCAGGAATATTTTAAGACAGCTTTGTGACTATTTTTGTGAGCTGTTTTGGTACTTAAACCTTGCTGATTTTAGAGGATTGAAATGCATATTTTGGGACTGTGTTGCGATTATTTTTACGCTATTCAGACGTTATTTGCGGCCGATTTTAAGACCTTTATGTGGTTGATAAGAACTAATTTAAAACTCTACATAGAGAAATGTGAAGGATTCGAATCCTATGATGTAGAGGCATCTACTGATAGATTCACCAGTAGGGGTGAGCCTACAATTATGCCATTCGGGGGCTGAGCCCAATTCAAGTTTGCATGTCAGAGCATTTCCCATTTATGTAACAAAAATTAAGAGGTAATTTAAGGATCAGTATAACAAATAATTAAATAATTGATTTATTGTAATGTATGCATCTTGTTATCTCCCCTTTGTTTGCATATATGACTATTCACGAAATACTTTTCTCACTTAGTCATAGATTTTATGACTAACCCTTTGTGGACCCATTTTTTTTAAGAAAACAGAAACCACTTCTAGTACTCGGAAAGAAATTCCACCAGAAGAGTTGACGAATGTATGATTGAAGATTTTGATAGGCATTGGAGAAGCACAAAGCATCGTGTACAAGTCCTAGTGGTGATTATTGTATTGAATATAATTGAATGTTTGTAGTCGCTTTATTGACGAATGTAAATAAATAAATGAATACAAAAATTTCTGTGTTTGTGCTCTTTGTACTGTGATGCTGCGGCCTTTTTATTGAAAACCTATTCGATTCTCAAATCATTTGGGAAGCCCGGGAACCAGGGTCTTCACAAGGATGATTCCCAGCTCGCGCATTTTAGGTCCAAAACCGTTTAGCCTGCCTATCAAGGGTTTCAACTATTTGCGCAAACTAAAGTTGACACACATTCTCGGGAGATCCAGAAAAACTCACACTAGTTGCAGATGCTTGATCAGGGCAACTCGATTGTTTCAGTCAACTCAAAATTAGGAAGAACTAGCAAGTAACTCCCCATGGGTTCCATCCTTTTTTTCTCTCAGTGCAAGGAGAAATCAAGATCAATCAACATTAGAGACATTGACAACCCTATATCTTATCTAAGCGACACGCAAATAGAAAAAAAACAATGATTGTGAAGCTTATACGAGAGATGTTTTTATTTGCATCCACTGCTTTTGGTATAGCCGCCCAAGAAGAGAGTAAACACAACTTCTAACATTTTTTCGACTGAATGATCAATGAAGCTTGATTCTAAAAAGAGGGTTAAATCCTATTATGATTATTTTGATGACATTGATTTTGATATAAGTTTAGGGATATCTAACTTTTTAAGTAGCATGTTTGATTGATTTAGGCGAGTACATAACATTAAAATATTGCAGGTCAAATCATTCCATAGGATGGAAATAACATGATAATAACCATCATCATTTGAAACTTAAGGGTCATCAAAACTTGAATTTTAGCGTGTAGCAATTGTTATAATAAGTTATGAGTGAGATACATGCCATTTGCTTGATCTTGCTTTAATTTAAAAAAATTGAGGTTCTTTTACATTTCTAGATATTTCATAATAGCTGCAACAAACTCTATATATTTGTTACAAGCAGATTGATGCTTAGTACTTTGCGGTCGACAATGATACACGTAACTAATTCAGATCTCTCTCTTTCTTTAGGAGGCTGAAATATCATCGTCTCTTGGTTTTTCCTCAACAAGGAACGATCATACTTCTCAGAAAAGAGGGTCCACCATTCTTAATCTTAAATGTACAAATGTTCAGGTTTGGTGTATGATATGCACATGCAAAGTTATCTATATCAATAGCATGACCTTTTATCTCACGATGCTTTTAACTCTAAAATGTTTTTTTTGTAGACAGGATTAATGGGGAAGGCACTTCTTGAGTTTCAGCCCAATAAGGGTGATGTTTTCCTTGCTCACAAGGTAGTAATGGAGTTATCATATGTCTGTTATTGATCATTTACACACTTGTTATGCATTCAGGCTATTTATTTTTATGGTTGTTTATTATTTTATTATTCATTTAGGAGTTTTATTGTGTGTGTAGTAATTTTTGCAATTAGTTCTTTTGTTTTGAGTTTTTCGAAATGTTATTATGTGTGAATTGTGCAGAAAGAGAATTCCTTATTTCTATATTTGATGATGACCCCGTTGTCTTTTGCGAGTTAAGCATCAAGACTACATTTCCACCTATTATGATATTAAAGCTCACACCGAAAAGATAATTAGATAGGAATCAACCATAAAAAAACCCATGGAGAGATAAT
This sequence comes from Platanthera guangdongensis, assembly GCA_039583875.1. NCBI lineage: Eukaryota > Viridiplantae > Streptophyta > Magnoliopsida > Asparagales > Orchidaceae > Platanthera > Platanthera guangdongensis. The sequence goes on along the minus strand of CM077150.1, from coordinate 9,325,635 downwards.
AATATAACTGCCATTCCAAAATTACCCGTCAAGCTGAAAATATATCTCTCATTCCCTAATCCTTTTTTCACGATGCCCGCTATCTGGTATTTGCTCTTTATAAGTGGAAACTGAATTGTTCTATTGAGAAATTTTCTTTTAATGCAGTATCGATCAATCTTGATATGCTTGATTCTGTCATGTTGAGGATTTGAGCAATTGCAATCATAGATTGGTGGTTACATAATAATTTCATTGTTAATTGCAGGAAAACCTAATTTAGTTATCAATTTTTTGCCAAGAAACTTGTAAATTCCTTTTGCCATTACCAAACATTCTACTTATGGGCTTACAACTTACTTTTTACTTATCAAAATCTCAAGGTTTCTTCCAATGACTTTTGACACACTGCACCTTCAAATTAGCCTCATTTTGCATCTTGCACCATAAAGTTTTAAATTTAACACTTTACACCTTTAAAATTGAGTTAATTTGTCAATATGCACCCCAATTCATTTTCATTGTTTTTCTTACTTAAAAATTATTTTTACTAAAAATTGAAGGTTTTTTAGTCAAATAGAATTGGGCTCTGAACTTAATTCTAGGTCTTGATCTTTTTTTTTTCTTTTTCCTCCGATATACACTGACGCTCCCTGGAATTTCGCCCAGCAGAACGCCGCCAATACCCCCTCCGATCCTTGCACCGAAAGCCTCTTTGTTTCTCCCCCCAACATATCCTCATATTCCCCAGCCTAGGCTGATCCTCTTCTTCTCAACCCAGGTTAGCTTGCACATTGCAACATCATTCTTAAAGAGAGCATAAGGATTGTATTTTATTTCGGTACAATCAAGAATAGTTATTGTTTTTCTCTTTGTAGCTGAATAGACCCGCTTTAAGATATTTTATTTTCATTGAAAAAATACTTAATCAGAATCTGTCATCCCTTTTCTCAAAGGATTCAGAAACATTTTGAATCATCAAATGCAGAAATGCAAGATTTAATACTTATTAATACATGTTAATTTGCTGTAGATTTATTCATTTGCAACAGTAGTAGCAAATGCAAATGCACATTTGGTTGTGAAGCTTTATTACTAATGTGGAGCAGAGACGAGAACTTGCAGTGGAGGACGAGTTTTGGGCCCGTTCGGGGCTGATTGCTGACTTTCCATATATGGTGTGCCCGGGTCGACGATCGGACTCCGCAAATGTGTCCGGATTCGCGTTGCGAATTAATTTGATATATTATTTCACTATGTTTGCATTTATTTTGTTGTATTTGGGTAGCCTCACCTCCTCCAATCATAGCCCTTGATGAGGGATGCCCTAATCTTCTCTTTATTATAAATAGACCTCTTAGGGGCTGATCTAAGTCATTGCAGATTTTGGAGAAAAGAAATTCCGAAATCCAGCGATCCCTTCACGGTGCCAACTCCGTGGAACCCTAGGTGACGACTCTTAGATGCCGATCTTCCTCCCCAAGGTACCCCCTAACTCTAGCCCTCTTTTCACGCTCCCAAACCTTCTTCCACAGCCGCCCAAACAGCCACAAAACTGCCCACCATTGACTGTCCAGAATTCTCTTTTTCCTATTCACCATTACTGTTAAAAAATGGAATCTACTATTCATTTTATATAGTTTTCCCCTGCCCTCATCCACCGCCCGCCCTAGCAGCACCCTCCTCCTTCAGCCGTCCACCTTTCCCTATATTCCTGCTGAAAACTCAGCCGCCCCATTTTCCCCCATTGTGGATCCATGAGCAGCCCCCGGTTTTTCCCCAAATCCAGCGGCCAAGTTGCTGTTCTTGATTCCCTGGTTCAACCACATCTCCTCCCAGCCAAACCCCACCACCGACCCTCCTGTTTCTCTCTTCCAGGCCAACGCCAGCCCTCACTCCAGCCAAAGCCTCACTGGCTGCCCCATCTAGACCCCCTCCCAGCACAACTGGCCTCCTCCTTGTTCACCAACAACAGCAGCCCCTCTCAGCTCTAATTCCGCTGGCCGCCAATCCCCTCCCCTTCGTGGAACCACCGCCAATCAGCCACTATCCAAATCATTTCAGATTTGGACTGTTTTAGCCCCGATCCGCTATTTCCTCTCACCCTTTGCTCTTTCCTAGCCCGGATCCGCTCTTAAACACCGGATCCACCCCCTCATCCGGATCTACCCATACGACGCCGGATCTACCCATTTACGGCCTGTTTACACCTTCCACCACCGAGGACAACCACCTATGTCGTCTCCACGTCTCCGGTTCCACCCCACATCGCCGTTCACGCATTTCCGGCTCCGAAATCTTCAGTGCTTTGGTCAACCCATTACTTGGTGAGTCTTCATTGTAGTGGATTCTTATTTTCAACATATTTGTATTTGGTTGTAGGCCTGCCCAAAAGGACCGATCGGGCCGGCCCGGACCGGGCCTGATCGGGCCCGGGCTTTTGCAAACCGGGCCGAGCCCGGGCCCTTTCTTTATCGGGTTCAGGCCGGGCCCGGGCTTTGACCCCGGGAAGGGGCCCGAGCCGGCCCCCCGGGCCGGGTCCTTTTAAGAAAAAAAAACTACTTAAAAAAATTTAAAAATTGAAATAAAAATTAGAATAAAAAATTTTATTAATATTGAAATTTTAAAAAACAAAATTACACTTTTAAAAAATAAAAGTAGAAAAAAAATGAAACTTATTATTTTAAATGATAATAAAAAAAATTACATTTTTACAAATTCAGATTGTCCATCTGCTCTTCAATTTCCTCGGAGCTCTCCTCCAACGCTGAAATGTGTTGCTTCCTATTCGTAGCATCCAAATAATCCTTGTAGCAGATGCATAGTTCGAGTGATTCTTCATTTAGTCGACTCCTCCGCATGTTCAAAATCCTGCACTAAGAGAAAAAACGGACTCCGAAGCTACTATACTAGTTTGAATTGTTAGTAAATCACGGGCCATATAGGTCAAAATAGGATAGGTATTAGCTTTAGCTTTCCACCACTTTAAGATATCGAAGTTTTCGATCTCTTCCGTTGTCATAAAATCACGAAATTGCGTTTTCGTATACAGTCCTAATTCGTTTAAACTACTCGATGTGCGTGCTTTTTTTCCTGGAAGCTAATTCTAAAATTTTATTTGAAAAAGAATCTTTTATCCTAGGTTGTGTTATTTCTTCTTGGGGTCGTGAGTCATATAAGTTGTCGTAATAATTAAAACATTCGGTAAAAATAGAATTAAATTTAGTAGTACTAACATCGTCAACGTCATCGAAACTTATATTTATGTCTAAGTTAACGTTAATTTTATCTATTAAATTTTCTACGCCGTTTACAGCGAATAACGGGTTTAAAGCGGCGGCGCATGAAAATGCAGGAGACATTTCTCTATAATATTTTAAAAATTTTTATTCTATTACTTCAATTAAAGGAAGCCATCCGGAGTGTTGCTTAAAATAGTTAAGTTTTTGTGCGATATTTACAAAATTTTCAACTACTAACGAGCTAGTGGGATAATACACACCAGATAAAAAACAGTCGCCCTATAAAAACATTTTAATAAATCCATATAATGAAATAGTACGTCCCAATCGTTATCAGTTAAATTATGATTATTTGTCATAGTGTAATATTCCATAAGAAGTGTTTTTTGTTGAAACGCTCTTTTTAACATTTTATATGTGAAGTTCCATCTTACAGACATATCAAATTGAGGTTTCAAATATTTTTGACCTTGTGCGATCACAAATTTTCGAAAATCTTGACTTCGCTGTTTGGTACAATAAATAAATCTAAGCATAGTACGAATTTTCTCAACATATGGTTCCATAGCTTCTAAACTATCCTGTACTACTAAGTTTAAAACGTGACACACACATCGAGTGTGAAAAAACGCACCGTTGAGCATTGGTTTTAATTCACGTTTTAACCACTCTACTGCGGTGTTGTTATTACTAGCGTTATCAAAAGAAATACTCATTATTTTATCTTTTATTTTAAATTCACGCAAACATTTAATAATTACCGAATATATAGCCTTACCCGTGTGCGGAAATTCAAAACCTTCAAAACATATTACACGCTTATTTAAATCCCATGAAACGGGATCGATCCAATGAGCCGTTATACAAATATAAGATAACCCTACCCTTACGCTACTACTCCAAACGTCGCTCGTTAAACTCACACGTCCCTCGAAAGTTTCAAAAAATTTTATTAAATCTTGTTTTGCGTCAAAATATAATTTAAGTGCGTCGCGTGTAATAGTGGATCTACTTAACTGTTGATATTTGGGCTGAAGCCCTTCGTGTATATACTCCGTCGTCTCATCGTTGTCGTAGTGACTGAATGACAACCCACGTCTGATGACGTTTTTCACCTGTAGGTCTCGCTGTCTTGCTTGATCGTACGTCCAAATTTGTCCTGATGCTGATATTTGTCCCTGACTGGACTCGGGAGCTTGCTTTGCAAAACAGGACTTAACGTGTCTCGCTAGTGTTGAGTTGCCGGTAAGAGTTAACAACTTTGAGCACAACTTGCACCGCGCCTTGAATTCGTCGCCGACTTTAAACTTGTCGAAATGCTCCCAGACGGGCGCCCTCCGATTATGCTCCACTACTTCGGCCGTGCTTTGAGTCGACGACGCCGGCGTTGAGGAGGATGATGCCATGCAGCGAGAGAGAGTAAGAGAGTAAGAGAGGGAGAGAGTAAGTGAGAGAGACAGTGGAAGAGAGAGAGAGAGAAAGTGAGTGGAAGAGAGAGAGAGAGAAGAGTGAGTGGAAGAGAGAGAGAGAGAGGATCGGGTAGAGGGAGGGGGTTTATAAAAAAAAAATTAAATAAAAAATTTTTATTTTTTTTTAATATGGCCTAGGGCCTAGGCTTTTGCCTAGGCCCTAGGCCAAAGTACTGCAGCCCTGCTGGCTGCAGTTCCAACGGCTCTAAGAGCCGTTGGATTTCCAACGGCTCTTAGAGCCGTTGGCAGCAGGTCCGGGCCGGCCTGCGGGCCCGGTCCGGGCTTCGTCCGGGCCCGGGCCCAGGCCGACCCGATTTTTGGGCTTTGCCCGGGCCGGGCCGGGCCGGGCATCGGGCCGGGCTAGCCCCCAAAACCAGGGCCTCAGCCCAGGCCGGGCTTTTTCCGGGCCGGGCCGAAATAGGCTTTTGCCGGGCCTGGCTCGAGCCGGCCCACTGGGCCCGGGCCTTTTGGACAGGCCTATTTGGTTGGTTACTATATTAGTTTGGATATCTTGTATTGTGGTAGTTTGTTAGATAATTATTGTGATTTGCAAGATTTATTTGTTGCGCGCTCTCGCTTTGCCCCTCCACACGGCGGAAAGCCTAAGCTTGCTTGCCCTAATAAATTATTTGTATCTTGTTTTCAATATTCTGCGTGAGATGATAGTATTTATTATCTAATTTGTGATCTAACCGTCGGATCTGCATAGCATGTAGGGTTAGGTCGCAGATTTCCCGCCGCCTATAGATTTGCCCGGCGTCAATTACCAACATAATTTTTCCTGCATATCGAACCCGTTATTTTTTTCACCATTGCTTCTTATCGAAGTTTATCTTAAGTGAATAGAATCTGCCCTTAGGAGAAGGGAGTAAAATACCTTTCAATTTTTATATAAATGAGTTTTTAACAGTGAAAAAAATCATTGAAAATTAATTGGGGTGCATCTCGCCAAACTAACTACAGTTTAAGGGTTTGAGGTGTCAAATTTAAAACTTTAGGGTGCAAGATGCAAAACTAGGCTATTTTGGGGGTGCAATGTGCCGAAAGTCCCTTCTTCCAACAAAGAGGCATACACCAGAGGTTGAATGTTTATATTCACGTGAGCCAACCCAAGCAGCATCAGAGAAGCCCTTCACAAGTCCTTCAACAAAGTCTCCGGACCTAAGAAACGAGGCTGCATTTCTCTGTTTTTGCATATTAGGGCTCACACAATAAAGATATTTAAGTAGAAATCAACCATAGGACAAAAATCACCCAGAGATAATTCAAAAATGGCGCTAGGTTATTACTCCAACAAGTTGTATTGAAGTGAACCTTTGATTGGAATGAAGGCAGCCAAAGAATAACTTTCTAAACCTTAAGAGATATGAAGGTAATTTTCAATTGTTTAGTTGAAGAGAAACTGAGTGAATTGGATTAGTATAAGGTTCTATGAATTCCAATTACCTATTAATTGCATTAGAACTGTAAAGAATGGTCTCAAAACTTGTATATACTTCTTGAATAATGAATTACAAGTATGAATACACTTATATAGGAAGAGAGAAAGAAGAGAAAATCCCAATCCAAGATGTGGGACAAATACAAAGAGAGAGAAAAGAGAGAAAAATGGGCCCTTAGATGGGCCCTTACTAAGGCTTTTCTAACACTCCCCCGCAAGCTGAAGTGTACAAGTCGTAGGCACCAAGCTTGGATAAAAATTGGTAGTATAGCGGCCGGGAGAGCGCTTTAGTCAGGATGTCAGCAACTTGGTTTGTAGCAGAGACATGCTCCAAATCTATCTTCTTTGACTGTACTTTTTCCCGAATAAAGTGACAGTCAACTTCAATATGCTTTGTGCGTTCGTGAAAGACCGGGTTCTTGACAATATGTATTGCTACTTGACTATCACAAAATGGGGTCGCCGGTGATGAGAGACGAACACCCAAGTCTCCCTAGAAGGCTCTCAAGCCAAGTTAACTCGAAAACAATAGCAGCCATGACCCGGTACTCGGCTTCAGCAGAAGAGCAAGCAACCACAGTCTGTTTCTTGCTACGCCAAGTTATGAGATGTCCACCGAAATAAGTACAGAAACCAGATGTAGAATGCCTATCATCAATGGATCCTGCATAGTCAGCGTCCGAGTATGCAACAAGAGATAAAGATGTGGATGACTTGTACACAAGCCCTTGTCCTGGAGCGTTCTTGAGATACCGAAGAATGCGCTCGACAACTTGAAGATAAGATGTCTGAGGAGTATGCATAAATCAACTCACGACTCCCACGACAAAAGAAATGTCTGGTCGAGTAACCGTAAGATAGATCAGTTTCCTAACCAAGTGTCTGTAGTATTACGGATTCGTAAGCAGCTTATCGAAGTCAGAGCTGTGGGCCGAGAGCTTGTGATTAGCGTCCATAGGAGTATCCGTAGGTTTGCATCCAGAATAGCCGACATCATGAAGGAGGTCCATGCAATGCTTCCTTTAGGATAATAAAAGACCATCAAGGCGTCGTGCAACCTCAAGGCCGAGAAAATACCGTAGGTTACCAAGATCTTTGGTCTGAAAGGCGGAGTTCAACTGTTGCCTAGTATGTTGTATCCCTGTAGTATCGTCGCCAGTCATGAGGATATCGTCAACATAGACAAGTAGGATCACAGTTCCGGTTTACCGGTGTCGGGTGAAGAGAGAGAAATCGGCCGAGCTCCGAATGAAGCCAATATCGCAGACTACCTTGCTGAATTTTTCAAACCAAGCGCGCGGGGACTGTTTGAGACCATAAATAGATTTCCGAAGATGACAAACCTGAGACTCCCCCGTGCTCTCAAACCCGGGAGGTTGGTGCATATAAACAGTCTCCTGTAGATCGCCATTGAGGAAAACATTCTTAACATCCAGCTGGTAAAAAGGCCAATGACGATGAACAGCCAAGGAGAGAAGAACGCGGACCGTGTTCAATTTGGCCACCGGAGAGAAGGTTTCCTCATAATCAAGACCATGTTGCTGAGTAAAACCCCGGGCCACGAGGCAGGTCTTTAGACGCTCAACGGTGCCATCCGCTGCATGTTTAACAACAAAGACCCACTTGCAACTAACACAGTGTTCGCCTGCAGGAAGAGGAACCAGATCCCAAGTTCGGTTAGCCCAGAGAGCTCTCATTTCATCGTCCATGACCGCCCGTCACCCTAGATGTTGAAGCGCCTCCTGCACAGTGTTAGGAATAAAAATAGAGGAAAGCGAAGTGGCAAAGACGTAGAGAGGTGGAGTGAGCCGATGGAGAGAAATGTAGTTGGCCAGGGGATGGGCCGTAGAAGCAGGAGCCGAATCCGCCGTTGCCGGGGTGTCACTGGGAGCAGGGAGCTGGGGCAGGGAACCATCCTTGGAGCCGCGACGAGTATAGACACGGATAACGGGCAAAGGAACCTTGGGGGCAGGAATAGAGGAGGAGGGAGATGACAGAAAGGAGGGCGTGATAGGTACGACAGGCCGTGGAAGAGCAGGAGAGGAAAATGGGGTGGGGGAAGGTAAGTGAAAGGGCTGGTCTTCGCAGAAGGTGACATCCGCGGAGACGACCAGCTTGCCATCCGAAAGAGAGTAGCAAACATACCCCTTTTGAGTACGAGAGTAACCAACAAACATAAATTTGGCCGCCTGAGGAGCAAGTTTGTCGGAGTGAGGTCCAAGAAGATGAACATAACAAACACACCCAAAGACACGCGGGGTGAGAGAGGTTGGGTTGGTAGTAGGATAAAAGAGTTGGATAGGAACGACAAAGTCAAGAACAAAAGAAGGTAGGCGGTTAATGAGATGACAGGCTGTGGAGACGGCAAAATTCCAATATTCGATCAGAACCTTCATTTGAAATATGCGGGACCAAGCAACATCGAGTAAATGACGATTCTTCCGTTCGGCCACCCTGTTTTGCTGAGGGGCATACACACACGAAGTTTGATGGATGACGCCAAATTCGGTGCAGAGATTGGAGAAGGTGCGCCCCGTATACTCGCGAGCATTATCAGTGCAGATGATTTTGAGGGGGGTGGCGAACTGCGTACGCATCTCAGTTAAGAAGACACAAAACACAGATGTAAGTTCAGTACGATCATGCATTAAATATAGCCATGTAGTACGCGAGTAGTCATTAATAAAAGTTACAAAATAACGAAAGCCATAAATACTAGGAGTTTATAAGGGCCCCATACATCAGAATGAACTAAAGATAAAAGAGTACTACTCCTGGGACATGCAGGGGGAAGGTAGAACGGTGTTGTTTGCCGTAGATATTAGATTCACAAGAGAACTCCCGTAAAGGAACATCAGGAAGAGCCCGCTTGAGAATCAGAAGAGGAGCATGCCCAAGGCGGCGATGCTAATCAACAGTGGAGACGACAAAGAGAAGAGTGGGTGAGATATCCAAGATGTAGAGCCCATGCAACAGCTGCCCCCTACCAATGATACTCCGGGTGCGACGATCCTGCATAAGAAAGGAAGAGGGAGAAAAAGTTATGCAACAATCAAGGTCGTGTGTCAGGCGACTAACAAAAAGTAAATTGAAAGGAGATTACGAAACGTGAAAAACCGAGGAAAGAGAAAGGGTCGGGGTAAGCTGAAGAGCAGCGGCGTCAGAGATCGGTAGGGTGTCACCATTGGCCACAGTGATACACGGGGGATGAGCCGTCTGGAGATACTGGGAGGGCTTATGGGAGATAATATGGTGAGTAGCACCGGAATCCACGATCCGGTGGGGGCTAGGAGAGAGACAGGTTATACCTTCCGCAGAAAAAGACGCAACCGATCCGGAGGAGCGGCCGAGGGCACCCTGTAGCTGATGGAGTTGGGTGCGGAACTCATCGATATCTTGGCGGGTAGTGGATGCCGGATCTTGGGCAGAAGCCCATGTGGGAGTAGGAACAGTAGAGGAAGTAGCAACGAGGTGGAGAGGGAACCCATGCTTGCTGTAACAGGTAGCCTCAAGATGGCCACCCCGACCACAATACGTGCATTTTATAGACGAACATCCACCATGTCCGCGTCCCCGAGACGGAGGTCGGCCCCCTCGAGTGGAAGATCCACGAGCAGGAGGGGGGGTCAGAAGGAGAGGCTGTTGAAGAAGAGCAGGTGCAAAGCTGGGAGGAGCCTCAGTAGGAGGCGTAACCCGAAGCAGCATGGAGCAGAAATTGGACAGTGAAGGAGTCGTCATGGAAGAAAGAATCTCGGCCCGAACACTATGCAGGTGGGGCGGAACACGGGACATCATAATCGCGATGGTGACAGCCTCTTTCTGGGCCCGTTGAGTAGGTAGATCCATAGTGGGAGGCTGATGTTGAATCCAAGCCTCGGCCAGTGTCTTTGCCTAGGCAACAAAAGAGTTCATATCGCCGGGAGCACCAGGAGCAAGGTTCTGAAGATCGAGATAATATCATATAAGTGTCGAAGACTGTTGTGCCCAGAGTAAAAGGAGTGGAGCTCCTCCCACATTGTCTTGGCCGTGTCATGATACATGACCATCCTGTAGGGCTCAGTGTCCATAGAGTTGAGGAGCCAAGACTGGACCCGACCACCCTCGCGTAGCCAGTCATCGGAGGGAGAAACTGGGGTAGCACGAGTCAAGTGGTGGAGAAGACCCTTCGTCTGCAGAACACGACAAACAAAGTGAAGCCATTCAACAGAATTGCGTTTCCCAGTCAGAGAGATGGTAGTAATCCGTAGCTCATCACAGAGTTCAGAAGCCGTAGTAGCCACACGGGCTGGCGGAGCAGAAGTAGCAGCGGATGCATCGGAAGCCATGTGGCTAACAGGGAAGGCCAGACTTCTAGAAGAGAAACCGGGCGGCTAGCAGAAGAGGCTGGACGGTCAGCAGGGTTTGGACCGGGCGGCAAGCAGGAGAAGCCAGGCGGATTGGCAAAGAAGGCCGGGCGGCTTGGTAGAGAAGTCGGCAAAGGGAGTAGTCGCACGGTCACGACAGACACACCAGCGACAAGGAAAGTCGCGACCAGGGTGCGACGAAGAGAAGAGGAGAGGCCGCTAGCGACAAGACAGGTCGCAGCGACTAGCAGGAAGCAGGTAGAGGAGAAGTCCGCACGGTCAAGGTAAATCTACCAGCGTCAAGGAAAGTCGCGGCCAAGATGCGGCTAAGGGAAGATGAGAGACCGCTAGCGACATGACAGGTCACAACGACTAGTGGGGAGGAGGGTAGAAGAGGAATCCGCACGGTCAAGGTGAGTCCACCAACGGCAAGGAGAGATGCCGCGACCAAGATGCAGACTAAAACGAGAAAGTGAGAAGAAGAGGAACCCACAACGACTTGAGAGAGGTCGCGCCAAGCGGGAAGATAGTGGTCGCGCCAAGCGGGAAGGTAGAGGCCGCGCTGAGAGAAAGGGGTAGAGGCCGCACGGATAGCAAGATAGAGAGGCCGCGCGGATAGCAAGGGAGTCCGGACGGGCAGGGAAAGAAGCAAGAGAAGGTGGACCCCACATGTGAGAAAAGTTTATAAAAGAGAAAGAAGGTGGAGGAGGAGGCAAGGAGGACACAACAAAAGTAGAGATAAGGGGACAGCGGCTAGAGAAAGACATGCTGCTCGATACTGCGGCTAAGCAAGAGGAGGGACAGGCCGCACGGTCAGCCGGGAGACCAGGCGGTCTGCAAACAGACAGGCCGGCTAACCGAGCTCAGACGGTTAGGAAAGATCAGACCGCAAGTAGCCGCGAACAGAAAACCGAACAGCCAAGGAGGAGACCTGTTCCTCTGATACCATGTAAAGAATGACCTCAAACTTTGTATATACTTCTTGAATAATGAATTACAAGTATGAATACACTTATATAGGAAGAGAGGAAGAAGAGAAAATCCCAATCCAAGATGTGGGACAAATACAAAGAGAGAGAAAAGAGAGAAAAATGGGCCCTTAGATGAGCCCTTACTAAAGCTTTTCTAACAAGAACCAAAAAGTTAATATGAAATTATTAAATAAGTTGCATTTACATTCCCACAATTCCTTCAAATTTAACAGAGCCTTAATAATGCCCCCTTGTCTTTTATTCATCTCTTTAAGATTTGTTTTTGATGAGAACTTTGAAGGGACTTCATTTGCTAACTTTCTAGAGAAAAGTTTACTTTCTTTTGTTATCTAAGCGGAATGATTTGAAGAGTCTCTCTCCTTCTGGTGTTATTTTCGTAACCCTTTTTGTGTAGTTTTCTCCTCACGATGTGGTTGTTCTGAAACCAAACAAGGCTGATCAAGGTTCTCCTTCACTTGGACAGGGTGTAGTTTACCGCCTAAAGGTACTATTATTCTTTCAATATTCTTCTATCTGTAACTCTACAAAATGTAGGGAATCACATTTCTGCTGTCAAAGTGTGAACCTTTTGAAATAAGCAGGATTCTTCTATTACTGTTGCTTTTGATGAGATTCCTGAAGATGGGTTAAACAGCCCTTTACGCCTTGAGAAGGTTGCTAATGAGGTACTTTATTACTGGTTTTCTCTTTAATTTGATGTTCTTTGTAATCTATATCTTCCTGCAATCTGACTTTCAAAGTTCATTCCAATGGTAACAATATTTTATCTTAGTTCTAAATAGTGCATGCAATGTTATTATTCATTTCACACCAATTGTAGTTAATCATATTATCGAATTATCTTATTTGTGAGTAGTTTCTATTGCACCTTACAAGCTTATTTCTCATGCATTATTCGCTAAATGTGTATTTTTTTGGATATGAAAAAGCATTTGACATTTAGGCTTTAGTTGAAAGTGGTGTATCTCTTTAAAATTAAATTAAAACCAAACTAAAATAAAATATTTAGCACATAAAGAATAAATACATAAAATAAAGTTAAAAAATATTCGCACATGAGTAGATAATCGTATGATAGTAGACAGACTACCACCATTGTGTAGTACGCACATGAAATACTTGAGGTGACTAGGGAAATGTGCCGACTGGACATTATGCACCTAGGCTGGAGTTATGAACTTATAATCATGGAACTCGATCATCAAATTATAAGTTCATCCCAGACCAGACTAGGTCGGTCATTCAATTCGAGCGTACGCAGATAGATACTTTGTTTACATATGGATCCCTATGTCGTTACATTTTATTTAGATTTAGGAATAAGCGTAATCAGACCCGCTTTTGCATATATATCATTATTTGGTTACCATATTCACTGGTTAAGCGTCAAGCTAACATATGTTCACCGGGTGGTGACCATAACCAAGAGAGTGGCTGATTGTATTAAAGGTTTGGCCGGCTTATTTGCAAGGATGAGGGAATGAGACGAAAACCCTAAGGTATGCCCGTGCTCTCTCATTCAACATGGTATCAGAGGAGTTGAATCCTCCATCCACGTCGGCCTGAAGGTTCAACTTCCGCTTCGTTGCCGTTCTTTGCCTCGATCTGGTGTTCCGTGCGGAATCCCGTCGCCGCTCCCACGCGTGGTTCGTTGCTTGTCGGCGTAGCTTTCTCCGGTTTTTTCCCTCCGTCGCCGTGTTCTGCTGGGCCGTGCAGGTTCGTGCCGGCTCTTAGTGCCCGCTGCTGCTTCGTGTGGGTTCTTCCCGATCGCTGCTTGTCCATGTTTCTTTGTTCTTCTTCCCGGCTTTTCTCTGTTTTTTCGGTTTTCCCGTTCTTCTCTCCCGAGATTTTTCTTGCTGTGTTTGAAACAAGCTTGTGCAGTCTTGAGGCCCTCAGAGCAGAAGGTTCTTGCCTCTGTCAGTTTTTTCCGGCCCTATTATTTGGGTCCGCTGCTGCCCTAGCCGGCGTTGGGTCTCTACTTCTTGTGTGCTCTTATGGAGGATAAATTGAAGGGTGTTAATGTCTCTGAAGGGGTCGTTGATCAACCTAAATACTATGGTGGAGGAAGTTCTAACATGGACTTCAATCAAGGCGTTACTCACATCAAACTTAATGAGAGAAATTATCTCCCATGAGCTCAGTCTATGCGGATTTTCATTGGGAGCCGTCGAAGACTTGACTTTCTCACCGTATCCAAACCGGCACCAAGCAAGACTGTTCCCTTATATGAGGAGTGGGAAGGTGAGAATCTTACTGTGATCAATTTGCTTGTCAATTCTATGCAACCCAAGATTGCAAGTCACTTTTTATTTTGCCAAACTGCGAAAGAGATGTTGGAGCTGATCGAACAAAATTACTCAAAAAAGGATCTGACTAGAATATATCAACTCTAAACTAAGCAAATCCACATGACAAGGATGAGCGATTTCGAGGAATATTATATCAAATTGACCTATAAGTGGGCAAAAATTGATCAATATTCCGCTATCTAGACTATAGATTAAAAGACTAAACTTATGCAACGAAGGGTATTCTAAATTTCTCATCTTCCTTCTGAACTTGAATTCTAGAGAGTTCAAATGTTGGGAAGAGATTCTGTGCCCGATCTAGAGACGGTGGCCCACTATATTCGGGGAGAGGCAAGTCATATAAACTCCTTTCGTTCAGATATTCATGTTGGTCATAAGAAATCTGCCCTTGTTGCTGAGCAGAAGAAATGACATCCAAGAAATTAGAGGCAGGAAGACGAGTAAAATGAAGTGCCCTCACTGTGGGAAGAAAGGTCATGGGAAAGAGAAATGTTGGGATTTTCATCCTCACGTGGTTCCTTTAGGTTGGACTCGTGGTATCGATAGGAAATATGTGAGATCTCAATCTACTATGTATAACCATCTTGAGAATACTGGGTATTTTCAGACAGAAAACGAGAGTTTGACTAGAGAACTCAAGGCTCTGAAATCCAATGCCGCTGGTCGATCTCTTATTGGTGACTTGGCCGGTACAGCTGCTCATGTTCATTCTACTTTTGTGTCCTCTAAAGGACCATCCACCCCTTGGATTATTGACTCGGGAGCTTTTGACCAGATGACCGAGTCTTCCATGAGAGTTTCTTCTATTTCTTCTGCATCTGGCAGTGTGAAACTTGCTGATGGATCCCCAGCCTCTGTGAATGGTAAAGTGGTTATTCATCTTTCCTCCCTGTTTCTCTCAAATCCGTGGATATTGTTCCCTCATTTCCCATAAATCTGTTATCCGTAAGCAGCTTAACTAAACAACTTAACTGCTCTATCACTTTTTCTCCTCCCATTGTGTTTTTCAGGATCTGACGAGTGGGAAGACAGCTGGTGGTGGATATGAGTCCGGTGGTGTTTATGTCATGGACAACTGTCAAGCTCTTGGTGCTCAGAAATCTACTAATACTGAACAGTTGATGTTATGGCATAAGAGATTTGGGCATGTTAGTTTGAAGACTTTAAAAGTCATCTTTCCTCATTTTCTTAATGTTAAAACAATTATTTTTGATTGTCAGTCTTGTGAATTGACTAAGCACTATAGAACCGACTATGCTCTTAGTATGAGTCGAAGTTTGAAATGTTTTGATTTGATACATTCTGATGTCTGGACATCTCCTATTTGCTCTGTGAATGATTTTCAGTATTTTGTTTCATTTATTGATGATCACTCACGCTTTACTTGAGTGTATCTTATGAAAAATAAGAATGATGTTTCAAAAATATTTCAGTTGTTTTATCGCTATGTACAAACCTAATTTGGAACTTAAATTAAAATTCTTAGCAGTGATAACAGAGGCGAATACACTTGCAATGATCTTCAGAGTTTTTTGGGAGTCCATGACATCAGTTTCTAAACTTCCTGTGCAGAGACTCCTCAGCAGAATGGGGGTTGCCGAAAGGAAGAATCGTCATATCTTGGAGTCCACTCGTTGCATGTTGCAAGAGATGCACGCCCCGAATGGATTATGGGATGAAAATGTCCTCACCTCCGTCTATCTGATCAATCGAATGACTACTGGTATATTGGAGGGAAAGTACTCTCTAAAGTTTCTGTCTAAATATGCCTCTATTCAATCTTCTTCCTAAGATATTCAGATGTGTTGCTTTTGTTCATATTGTGGGGGCTCATAAGGATAAATTTGGCCCACAAGCGATAAACTGTGTCTTTGTGGGATATGCTGCCAACAAAAAAAGGTGTAAGTGTTATTCTCCTACTCTCCGGAGAAGGTTTATATCAAAAGATGTTACTTTTTTGAAAACACTCCCTATTACTCTGATGAAGGGAAAATTGTCACATTTTGGGAGGAAAGTAAAGGAGAGAGTGACATGTTGCCACCCTTATCTGTTCTGGTTGATGTGCTTGCTCCAGGAAGTGTGAATATTCCTGTTAGGAAGGAAATTCTAACAAAAAATCTTCGTGTGCACAGAAGAAGGAAGGATCTTCAAGTCTACCAGAGAAGGCAAAATAGAACTATTGGAGAAGAATGTCATACTCATGTTCCACCACCCACCACTACTCTGACAGATCCAAGCAACAACACCACTCAGGAGACCACTTCTGCGCTCCATATTCAAAGTGGCCGGACTAGATATCCTATTGATAAGTATGTTGGGTATCATTCTATATCTCACTCGTTACAAGCATATATTGCATCTATTTTCTCTATTTCTATTCCTAACAGTTTTTTATAAGCTAGCTTGAATCCCCATTGCATAAAGGCTATGGAGAAGGAGATGAATGCTCTCCAATGTCAAAAGACTTTGGAAATTGTTCTTATCCCACATGGGCGTCACCCTGTCGGATGCAAATTGATATATACTACTAAATTTCGTCAAGATAGAACTCTTGATAGATATAAAACAAGATTGGTTGCTAAAGGCTTCACTCAGGTTGATGACGTTGATTTTCACGAGACATTTGCTCCGATCGCTAAACTGAACTCAGTCAGAAACTTATTGTCTATTGCTGCTCTTAAGGCTTGGAATTTGCACCAGCTCGATGTTAAAAATGTCTTCCTCCATGGTGAATTGGAGGAAGAAATCTATATGACTCTTCCTCTTGGTATGGATGTTCCTAAAGGACATGAGTACCGCCTTAAGAAAGCCTTGTATGGTCTCAAACCGTCACTTCGTGCCTGGTTTGCCCAGCTAACCAACAAACTTATTCTTCTAAATTTCACTCATTGTACTTCAGATCACTCAGTTTTTGTTTACAAAAGAGAGGAATGTACCACTATTCTCATAGTCTATGTGGATGATATCATCATTACTGGAACGGATGACCACCACATTACTCTGGTTAAAGAAGAATTGGCGTCTGCCTTTGAAATCAAAGATTTGGGTCTTCTTCGATACTTCCTTGGAATTGAGATTGCTCGATCTCCAGGAAAGATTATGATCTCTCAGCGTAAATATGTTTTGGACCTTCTCAGTGATGTTGGATATTTGGGAGTCAAACCCGTGGATAGTCCTGTGGACCACAAGTATGATATTCATAAAGAGACTTCTCCCGATCTTGAGAGGTAGTCTGAATTTCAACGAATCGTGGGGAAGTTGATTTATCTGATAATTATCAGACCTGATATCTCCTTCGCCGTTGGCCTAGTGAGCCAATTCATGCACAATCCTGAAGTTCATCATTATCAAGCTGTCCTGCGGATTCTCAAATACTTAAAAAAGGATCCCGGAAAGGGCATTATTTATCAAGATCATGGCCCCCTGAAAGTCCACGGGTTACTATAATGCTGACTGGGCGGGTTCTTCCCTTGACAGAAGATCTACGAGTGGATATACTATCTTTGTTGGAGGCAACCTTATTTTCTGGAGAAGTAAGAAACAAAATATTGTCTCACGTTCCTTTACTGAAGCAAAGTATCGTGTCATTGCTGTCACAACCTGTGAACTCATCTGAGTTAAATCTATCTTGAGGAAAATGAGCTTCCCTGTTCTTGAGGCTATGCACCTTTATTGTGATAATCAAGCTGCCATTCATATATCCAACAATCTTATCTTTCATGAAAAAACGAAACACATTGATACTTTGTGTAACGCCCCAAAAATCGTGTCGCGAATTTAATTGCGTTTGGGGTGCGTTTTGAGGGTTTAGTCTGCGGTTAGTAGTTTGGGATACAAATAACAATCCGGGTTAGGGTTTTCATTTAAAACCTCAAATCCCCCCTTCTAAACCTAACAGCTCCCGATCTCTCTTTCTCTCCCGATTCTCTCTGCGCCGTCCTATAGGAAGGAAGCTCCCGATCTCTCTCTCCCCCTCTCTCGGTTTTTCCTCTCACCCGCAGCAGCAGAGCCGCCGCCCTCTCCCGTCGCCGGCTGGAAGGAGGACCTCCCTCCTCTTTCTCTCCCTCTCACGCTCTCGAGGGATGCTGCAACAAGGAGTAAGGCCGACCTAGAAGAGCCCGATCGTATCTCTTCCTGTCTGTCCCGGCCGTCGCCAATCCCGTCAGCCAAAGGTGGAAGATCCTCCGTGCACAACAAGGAAGAGGAAGAGCCCAATCTTCCTTCTTCTCTTCTTATCTCGGCCGCCGCCGTCTAGGAGGAGTCCCGAGCCCCGTGCACAACAAGTGTCGACCCTTATCTTCTCTTGGCCGTCCTAGTTTGGTGAAAGCCCTGTATTGAGGTTGAGGAGCCGTTTTGGAGCTCGAATCGGTGTGTGCAAGCCGGATCCGTGCGTGGACAGCCACCACGAGAGTTGTTCGTGAGTCTGTGACCATGCATGCCTCCGAAACTCACGTCAAGGGTAACGACTTTTCTTCTTGGGCAAGTAAAGCCCTTAATTATCATATTTCCATGGAAGCCCCTCTCCACCGAAGGGTGGGGGAAGGGTGCTCTCCGACGGGTCGATGTTTACATCCCCGCTATTATTTGCATTAACACCCGGAAGCGCGAGTACGGTTTAGACATGCTGTGTGAAGCCCATCCGGACATGTTGATCTGGATTGGTGATGTTCTGTGTTTCCCGGAGAAGATTCCGTGTAAGTTGAATATTTCAGAATGGGGGTCTGCCCGGGCCGGCAGTTAGTACTGGAGGTGTGCTCCAGGAAACACCCTAATGTTTGCACGAAGTCGTTGGATCGTAGACATTAACTCCCGGAGAGTTTTGTCGTGTTTGTGCGAAGTCCGACTCTCGGAGACCGGGGCTAGTGTGTGAAGTTGTGTGCCTTGAGTGCACAACTCAGGTGGCCGCGAGTGCCACCCTTGTTATATAATAATCAGTTATGTAGGCGATAACAGACAAGAGAAGGTTGACCCGCGTCGTGCGTGTTGGGTACGACGATTTGAGCAACGAGCTTGACTGAACTGTACCTGTACTATGTGGTGTAGTTCGACTACATAAGGAAACTGGTGGGTTGCTACAGGCATAAGAGAGAGCCGAGGACCTTGAGTCACGGCTAGCGGATGCTCAATGTATTGTCATTCAGTACTGGACTGAGGATGGTGGTGGGACCCGGGGAAGTCCGGTACACCGATAAAATGCCCTGAGTGCACGAGACGTTGGGCCGATTGCGCCAACGTTTATGGTGTTTGGTGCTTGAATGACACATTCTAGCTTTATGTGATTATGCTAATCCGCTTGCAGGGAAGAAACACCATCACCCCGAGAAATGAGTGAAGTCGTTATTATTTGGTCAGCCCTTGCTGACCGTTGCTTTGTTTGCCACCACTTGGTGGAATGTTTGCTTGCAGGTGCTGCGGAGCCAAGCGGGAAATAGCGGGCTGAAGCCCTTCTTGCTGAACTGACCCTCGAAGGCCCAATTGTTTGTTTAGTTGTTTTTCATGTGTTGCCGGCCTGCGTGCCGATTTATGTAAACTATTTTATCTGGTTAAACATTATTGATGTAAGGTCTTAAAGCCAAATATGTGGTTGTTATATTTTATTTCTAGTCTCGTGGTTAGTGGACATTCGCCTTTAAGCGTGATTTTTGTATAACTCCTTTTATTTTTCCGCTAGAATGCAACTCTGTGTTAAGATGCGTTTTCAAAATGTTAAGGGTTTCTGGTTTCATTTAGTAACTCTTCCGTCTGTCCGTTTCATATGACGTGGGGCCCCGGCCGGACCTTCTGTTATATTATTCGTGACGGATGGGGGTGTTACAATTTGATATCAAACTCTGATGTCGTTCTCCCTTATTTGAATTCGTGGCCGAATTTTTTTTAAGGGGCGGTGAGCACTCATGTGCATTGCCATTATAACATGAAAAGAACCCCTGAATGTCCACTTAGAAATGAAAAACACACATGAAACACGTTAAAAAACATTGTTTGTGGAACCTGAGCGTTCCTTTGTTTGTTGTTTGCTATGTCTTTTAGTCACTAAAGTGCGTGTGACGCAACTATAGGTGACCAAAAGTGGTGCTGGACAGTCCCAAAATTACCATTCTGCAGAGAGTAATGCACCGGCGGAGGCGCCTACACCTCCTCCTTCTGTCGAGACAATCCGTTTAGTTGCGGAAGCTGTGTTCGCTATGATACAATGCGCAGCCAAGAGAGCAAGTACACCCTGTGGTGGCCCCGGTGCAGACTGTCGTAGTTGCGCCAGTGGCGGCGAGGCAAGTGCCTGCTGAGCCTTTGGCGGCAAAGCGAACAACTAAAAAGCAGATGAAGCATGTGATGAGCTTCAATCCTCCTACATTTTCGGGAGTGGAATCACCGACTCAGGTCGAAGATTGACTCTCCCGTATAAAGAGAACCAAGACGGCGACAGAGACGGTTGAAGCACAGAAGGTGACCATAACCACTTTCCTACTGGATGGAGAGGCAAGACTATGGTGGGATGAGGTGGAGTTGCACCAGCTTGCTGGCAGACAGCTATCTGACGTTTCGATAAAAGAATTCTCGAGACTGTTCTTGGCCAGGTACCTCCCTTCCACGCAGAGAATTGCATTGGAGAATTAGTTTCAGCGCTTGACCCAGGGAGAAGGTTCCGTTGACGACTATTTACATGAGTTCACAAGGTTGGGGCAGTTCGCCGGCTTCACGTTTGCAGACGAGGAGCGAAAGACCAACAAATTCTACGAAGGACTGCGAGATGACCTGAGGTTGCTTCTCTCAGGCCCGATGACGCAGGGCTTTCAGGTTTTGGTAAACACTGCCCGATCTTTGGATCAGGACATGAGGAGAGTGCAAAATAAGAAAGATTTGGTTGTGAAGAAGCCAGAGTACAAGGTGCCTACCTCTTCGAAGGCTGGGTTCCGCATCAGGTAGAACAAGAAGGCTAGGTCGTCTGGAGCAGCCCCTCCTACTGTTACTTCTGGAGCTACATCGAGTCGAGGCCCGTTTGCGTGTTATACATGTGGCAAGGTGGGGCACTACGCCCGAGAGTGCCGCAGTGGCCCGCCGAAGACTGAGAAGAAGACATGAGCATCTTATGCTGAAAAGGGGAAAGCGGTGGAGTCATCAACTTCTCATTATACTCCTGCACAGCCTCGAGTCTACAATCTCGGCCAGCAGGAGACAATAAAACAGAATGATGTGGTGACAAGTATGACATAGTATACAGTTTTTACTGCTTTATATACTTGTTACCTTGTGTCTTCCTTAGCTTGTTTGAATTAGGTTTTGTCCTAATTTGGAACTATCCGACGAGAGCACTGTTCGATACAGACGCTTCTCATTCCTTTCTATCCAAGGACTTCGTATTGCGCATCAGAGTGCCTTCCATTTTATCAAATAATAGATTGGATGTTTTGCTGCCTAATAGATGCTTGATGCGTGCGGATAGGACCTGCTGTGTTCGGGTGCGGATAGGGAATCGTGATTTTAAGTTGGAAGCATCTGTGCTGCCGATATCTGAGTTCGACGTTATCTTTGGCATGGACTGGCTCTCGGAGCAGCGTGCATGTATTGACTGCAACTCGAAGGAAATCACACTGGGACAGAGTACTGAATGTGAGACCAAATTCGCTGGTATGCGAGGATCGAGAAAGACACTGATGTCTGCTCTCCAAGTGGTTAAAGCGGTTCAGAAGGGCGCATAGTTGTTCTTCACGTTATTGGAGGTTGTAGAGCCAAAGTCCCGTTTGAGTGACATTCCTATCGTGTCAGAGTTCGCGGATGTGTTCCCTAAGGATCTCCCTGGGATTCCACCCCAGCGAGAGATCGACTTCCCTATTGATCTGATGCCAGGTGCGAAACCTGTGTATCGTGCACCATACAGAGTGACGCCAAAGGAGATGACAGAGCTGAAGGTTCAGCTGCAGGAATTGCTAGAGCAGGGTTACATACGTCCAAGTGGTTCACCTTGGAGTGCGCCGGTCCTTTTCCAGAGAAAAAAAGACGGGAGCTTGCGTCTATGCATTGACTACCGAGAGCTGAACAAGCTTACAGAGAAGAACAAGTATCTGATTTCGAGAATCGATGATTTGTTTTATCAGTTGACTGGATCAACCGTCTACTCAAAGCTGGATCTGAAGTTCGGCTACTATCAGTTGCGTATAAGGGAGAGTGATATTCTCAAGACATCGTTTGACACGCGCTATGGTCAGTATGAGTTCACCGTGATGCCGTTTGGGTTGACAAATGCGCCATCAGTATTCATGGATTTGATGAAAAGAACTTTTCGGGAGTATCTGGACCGATTTGTGATAGTCTTCATAGATGACATATTGGTGCACTCGCACTCAGAGGAGGATCATGCGAACCATTTGAGGTTGGTTTTGCACACCTTGAGGAGGAGTCGACTATATGCCAAGTTCTCTAAGTGCGAGTTTTGGCTATTATCTGTGACGTTTCTCGGTCATGTCGTTAGTGGGGAGGGTATTGCTGTGGATCCAGCGAAGATAACAGCTATACAGGAGCGGCCTGTGTTGACTACAATGGCGGAAATCCAGAGTTTCCTGGGACTTGCCGGATACTACAGGCGGTTCGTGGAGAACTTCTCGCGGATAGCTTTACCTCTCACTAGCTTGACGAGAAATGATCAGAAGTTTGTGTGGTCGCCGGAGTGCGCACGAGCTTTTAAGGAACTGAAGGGTCGTCTGACCACGACGCCTATTTTGAGTTTGCTATGTGGTACAGACGGCTACGAGATCTATAGCGATGCCTCAGGGAGCGGCTTAGGCTGCATCCTCCTACAGTTTGGAAAGGTTATAGCGTACGGCTCACGCCACCTGAAGGTGCATGAGAGAAATTATCCCGTCCACGACTTGAAGTTAGCGACGGTGATATTCGCCCTGAAGCTGTGGCGACATTATCTATATGACGTGAAGGTTGACATCTTTACGGATCATAAGATGTGTATGGAATTCCTCGGAGATTACATGGATTTTGTGAACCAGAAGGAGTTGAACCAGAAGGAGTTGAACATGCGGCAAAGAAGGTGGATGAAATTCCTCAGAGATTACACCTTCGAGATACATTACACACCCGGGAAGGAGAATGTGGTCGCTGATGCTTTGAGTCGCAGAACTCCAGCACGAGCAAATTGGTTGCGCATGCATGATGAATGTTTAATCCAGGAATTGGAAGCCTTGGGTATCACCTGTGTCGACAGGAGTACTAGTGCAAACGCATGCTTGAACTGGACGGAGGTGTAGTGTGACCTTGCAGATAGAGTTCAGAGAGCGTTGGAGCTCGATGAGAGTATAAAGCGCTATACAATACCAAGTACTCAATCCACCCGGGGAGCACAAAGATGGTCTTCTGCGGAAAGATGATCGCTTGTGCGTCCCAAAGTCTGGCACTCTATGAGAAGAGTTGATGTACGTGGCTCACAATACCAAGTACTCAATCCACCCGGGGAGCACAAAGATGTACAAGGACATGAAGACACTGTTCTGGTTGCCAGATATGAAGAAGCACATAGCCCTCTACGTGGCAAAAATGTCAAACGTATGCGCTAGTGAAAGCCGAATGCCAACGACCAGGAGGATTCTTGAAATCATTGCCGATCATGGAGTGAAAATTTGATGATATTTCCATGGATTTTGTGTACGGTTTGCCAAAGTCGTTGCAGAAAAACGACTATCTGGGTGATTGTTGATCAGTTAACCAAAGTTGCGCATTTTATCCTAAATCGAAAAAGCGATCCAGTGGAGAAGCTAGCAAAGTTGTATGTGGAGAACATCGTGCGATTACATGGCGTGCCTCGCATCATAGTTAGCGACCGTGATGGGCGGTTTACGTCCGGTGATTGGAGGCATGTTCATCGGTTATTGGGCACAAAGCTCAAGTTTAGCACAACCTTCCATCCGCAGACGGACAAACAAACTGAGAGGACAAATCAGACGATGAAACATATGTTGCGAATGTGCGTTTTGGATTTCAGACAGCGTTGGGAGGATCACCTTCACATGATAGAGTTTACCTATAACAACAGTTACCAAACAAGTATTCAAATGGCCCCGTACGAGACGTTATACGACCGGAAGTGCCGTACTCCGTTAGCATGGGTAGAAACCGGTGATACCAAGCTATTGAAGCGCAAAGATATTGATGAGGCGAATGAGTCTATACGGATCATTCGAGAGCGGTTGTTGACTGCCCAAGATCGTCAGACGAAGTACTACAATGGCAAACACCGAAACGTTGAGTTCGCGGTTGGAGATTGGGTGTGCTTGAAGATAACGCATTTCAAAGGAGTGTCGAGGGTTCGACGCTTGAAGAAGCTGAGTGCAAGGTATTTAGGGCCATTCGAGATCACCGAATGCATCGGCGAGGCAGCTTATCGACTTTCCTTGTCCACGGAGCTGAGTGAGTTGCACGACGTCTTCTACATTTCTGTGTTGAGAAAGACGGTGCGGGAGCCCGATTCTGTGTTGGAGGCCGATGTTGTGCCGGTGGATAGTGGCCTATCTATCGAGGTGAAGCCGATTTGCATCGTCGATAGCGACATACGACAATTGCGGCGAAAGACAATCAAGATGGTGAGAGTCCGTTGGGATAATTGTGGCCGCGATGAGCTCTCTTGGGAGCCAGAAGAGGTCTTGCGCGAGGAGTACCCCGATCTATTTCACTCCGGTATGACGAATTTCATTTCGTTATGCGTATTTTAAATTTTGTCCCGAAATTTCTTTAAGGAGGAAAGAATTGTAACGCTCCAAAAATCGTGTCGCGAATTTAATTGTGTTTGGGGTGCGTTTAGAGGGTTCGGTCTGCGCTTAGCAGTTTGGGCTGCGAATAACAATCCGGGTTAGGGTTTTCATTTAAAACCTCAAATCCCCCCTTCTAAACCTAACAACTCCCGATCTCTCTTTCTCTCCCGATTCTCTCTGCGCCAGCCTATAGGAAGGAAGCTCCCGATCTCTCTCTCCCCCTCTCTCGGTTTTTCCTCTCACACGCAGCAGCAGAGCCGCCGCCCTCTCCCGTCGCCGGCTGGAAGGAGGACCTCCCTCCTCTTTCTCTCCCTCTCACGCTCTCGAGGGCTGCTGCAACAAGGAGTAAGGCCGACCTAGAAGAGCCCGACTGTATCTCCTCTCTGTCCCGGCCGCCGCCGATCCCGTGAGCCAAAGGTGGAAGATCCTCTGTGCACAACAAGGAAGAGGAAGAGCCCGATCTTCCTTCTTCTCTTCTTATCTCGGCCGCCGCCGTCTAGGAGGAGTCCCGAGCTTCGTGCACAGCAAGTGTCGACCCTTCTCTTCTCTTGGCTGACCTAGTTGGGTGAAAGCCCTGTCTTGAGGTTGAGGAGCCGTTTTGGAGCTCGAATCGGTGTGTGCAAGCCGGATCCGTGCGTGGACAGCCACTACGAGAGTTGTTCGTGAGTCCGTGACCAAGCCATACCTCCGAAACGCATGTCAATGGTAACGATTTTTCTTCTTGGGCAGGTGAAACACTTAATTAGCATATTTCCATGGAAGCCCCTCTCCACCGAAGGGTGGGGGAAGGGTGCTCTCCGACGGGTCGATGTTTACATCCCCTCTATTATTTACATTAGCACCCGGAAGCGCGAGTACGGTTTAGGCATGCTGTGTGAAGTCCATCCGGACATGTTGGTCTGGATTGCTGATGTTCTGGGGTTCCCGGAGAAGACTCTGTGGAAGTTGAATATTTCGGAATGGGGGTCTGCCCGGGGCGGCAATTAGTACTGGAGGTGTGCTCCAGGAAACACCCTAATGTTTGCACGAAGTCGTTGGATCGTCAGCATTAACTCCCGAAGTCTGTCTCTCGGAGACCGTAGGGCTAGTGTGTGGAGTTGTGTGCCTTGAGTGCGCAACTCAGGTGGCCGCGAGTGCCACCATTATTACATAACAATCGGTTATGTAGGCGATAACAGACAAGGAGAGGTTGACCCGCGTCGTGCGTGTTGGGTACGACGATTTGAGCAACGAGTTTGACTGAACTGTACCTGCTCTATGTGGTGTAGTTCAACTATCTAAGGAAACTGGTGGGTTGCTATAGGCATAGGAGAGAGCCGAGGACCTTGAGTCACGGCTAGCGAATGCTCAATGTATTGCCATTCAGTCCAGGACTGAGGATGGTGGTGGGACCCGGGGAAGTTCAGTACACCGATAAGTTGCCCTGAGTGCACGAGATGTTGGGCCGGTTGCGCCAACGTTTGTGGTGTTTGGTGCTTGAATGACACATTCTAGCTTTATGTGATTATGCTAATCCACTTGCAGGGAAGAAGCACCGCCACCTCTAGAAAGGGGTGGGGTCGTTATAATTTGGTCAGCCCTTGCTGACCGTTGCTTTGTTTTCCACCTCTTGGTGGAATGTTTGCTTGCAGGTGCTGCGGAGCCAAGTGAGAAATAGTGGGCTGAAACCCTTTTTGCTGAGCTGGCTCTCGAAGGCCCAATTGTTTGTTTAGTTGTTTTTCATGTGTTGCCGACCTGCGTGCCGATGTTTGCAAACTATTTTATTTGGTTTAACATTATTGATGTAAGACTTTAAGGTCAAATCTGTGGTTGTTGTATTTCATTGCTAGTGTCGTGGTTAGTGGACATTCGCCTTTGAGCGTGGTTTTTGTATAACTCATTTTATTCTTCCGCTAGAATGCAACTCTGTGTTAGAATGCGTTTTCAAAATGTTAAGGATTTCTGGTTTCATTTAGTAACTCTTCCGTCTGTCCGTTTCATATGACGTGGGTCCCCGACCAGACCTTCTGTTATATTATTCGTGACGGATGGGAGAGTGTTACAATTTGTGCGAGACAAAATTCAGGATCAAATTGTTGCTATGGTGTTTGTGACATCTGAAGATCAACTTGCTGACATGCTCACTAAAGCTGTTTCTGGTAAATCTCTTCATTCTTGCTCTCTTAAGCTCGAGATGCTGGATGCTTATGGTGTTAGCTTGAGGGGGGGATGTTAAGTGTCAAGTTAACATATGTTCACCAGGTGGTGACCATAACCAAGAGAGAGACCGATTGTATTAAAGGTTTGGTCGGCTTATTTGCAAGGATGATGGAATGAGACGGAAACCCTAAGGTACGTCCGTGCTCTCTCAATCAACATCACTTCTTTGGGCTGCTTTTGAATCAAGAAAGTGGTTTGATTTTACATCGTAAAGTAGGCCTCATGATTAAAACTGATATGTAGAGGAAATATACGTTTGCATAAAAAAGGAAATGGGGGGTCACGAGGCAAGCTCGTTGTCGTGGCTGTTTATGACAATTTTTATGCTAGCCCCGAGAATCGAGAAGGTTCTAGAGAGATCTAAAATTTTGGAGAACTCTGTCAATAAGAGAATACATGAAGATCATAGAGAATTTTAGAATGGTCTTATGAGAATATTCTATAGTAAATAAGATGATTCATGAATATTGTAAATACAAGAGGTGTGTATAATAATCTAGGATAAGAGGTATTCTAGATCCTGCCATACTTTGAAGGGAAGATTCATTGGGGCCTATAAAAGGGGAAGACCCCTCATTTATAACCATCCAAGTTTTGAACAAACAATAAAGTTCTTTGAGTTCTCTTCACTTGTTAGCATTCTTTTGAGTTGTTTCTCCACTCTTCATTTCATCACCAACAAGTTCTTATTGGAGGTTGACTTATCTAGGCTACTCATAGTGACAAAGAAGTGCTAGGGTCGTACGGGTTCTTGCGAAGAGACAAGTTCGTGACAGTTGACATCAAAACGAGGTTTGCTCAAGCATGTGCTTGGTGCTACAAAAAGATTTGGATGACTGGTGAAGTGAGCAACTCAAGCATGGAGGAGCACAATAAGGAGGTCGTGCAACAAGCTGAGAAGAAGAAGCGAGGCTGAAGAAAATTCGTGAGGAAGGACAATTGGATCTTGCCTTGATGGATTGGGACAGACACATGATTATGGTGGAGCAGATCACCTATTTGTTTACCGAGAACTAAAGATTTTCAATGAAGTGCTTCTAGCTTACGAAGAGCTGAAACTCTTGAAGGCACATGCACAAGCTTGTCTTGTTGCCAATGTGGAGCTAAAACAAAGGTACGATCAGCTGAAGGAAGAATATGATGAGAGAATCACAGTTTTGGAGGACCGTTAGCACCATACAAGAAGATAAAAAAACTTGTCTAGTTCCAACCATAGTGTAGGTAGAAGACTATGGTTTATCCTCCACTATAGAGGGTGTTAAAGATGAGATAAAATTAGCCCATTAGGGAGGCATGTGTATTGGCCCATATAGTTCCTTTAGTCCCACATTGTATATGTAGGAGTCTCTCCCTCTTTCTACCTCTATATAAGTGTATGTAATCCTATTCTTTGAGAATGATACAATTAATGGTGATTTTCTCTCTCCTGTTTTTTCTACTTCAACATGGTATCAGAGGAATCATCCCCTTCCTGCGGTCTCCGGAGTCTATCCGCCTTCCTCTATTCGCCAGCGGCCTGCCTCATCCTACCCGCTCCTCTCTCTCTAACCGCTTGACTGCTGCGGCCTGCTTCTTCTAACCCGCGTCCTCTTCTCTCCGTGGTTCCACCCTCCTCCCCTGGCTTCTTATAGCCTCCTCTCTCTGACTTGTGGGGTCTACGGGTTCTCTGCTTCTAGCCGCGCCTTGCTCCTAGTCGCCGCGACTACCTTTTCTTCCTTCTTCTCTATTGTTGCCGCGACCTGTTCTTAGTCGCCGCGATCTCCTCTTAGTCGCCGCGACCTCCTCTTAGTCGCCGCGACCTGCTCTTAGTCGCCGCGACCTCCTCTTAGTCGCCGCGACCTCCTCTTAGTCGCCGCGACCTCCTCTTAGTCGCTGTTGTCTGTTCTTCTCCTAAGAAGCCGCGACCTGCTCTTAGTCGTCGCGACCTATTCTTTTCTTTTTGCCGCGAGCTTCTTCTTCTCGCCACGACCTGTTCTTAGTCATCACGACCTGCTCTTAGTTGCCTCTTAGCCTTTCTCGCCGCGACTTGTTCTTAGTCGCCGCGACCTGCTTTTGTCGCCTCTTGGCCTGGGTCGCCGCGATCTCCTCTTAGTCGCCTCTATTCGCCTCGCCTTTCTCGCTGTGGTCTAATTCAAATCGCCGCGACCTGCTCTTAGTCCGCTGCTTGTTCCGTTCTCGTGGTCTGTTCTGCTAGCCGCCCGGCTTGTCCTCCACTGCTTGCTGCTCGACCCGTCTCTTCTATCCGTCATGACATCCAGTGACTCAACCACGGCTACCTCCTCTCTGCCCGCCCGTGCTGCTGCCATGCCTGCCGATGTGCGTGATGAACTTCGCATCACCACTCTCTTTCACAGTGGCAAGACCAACTTTGTCGAATGGGCTCATTCTGTTCGTCGTGTTCTACAGACAAAGGGTCTGCTCGCTCATCTTATTCGGGTCAAACCCCGCTGACCCCTCTGATGACTGGCTTCGCGATGACGGCCGGGTCCAATCTTGGTTGCTTAACTCTATGGACACCGAGCCTTACCGAATGACAATGTATTACAAAAAAGCTAAGGAAATGTAGGATGAGCTGCACTCCCTCTACTCTGGCAAGGATAGACTCCAGCACCTCTTCGACATTATCTCTGCTCTTCAATCACTGGATCCTGGCACCACTGGCGACTTAACTTCATTTGTTTCAAAGGCCAGAACCCTGGTAGAGGCCTGGATACAACACCAACCTCCCTCTGTCGACCTTGCTACTCAACGGACACAGAAGGAGGCTGTTGAGATCGCTATGATGATGACCCGTATTCCTAGTCATCTTTATAGCGTCCGGGCCCAGATCCTTTCCTCTTCCACTACACCCTCTCTGTCTGATGTTTGCTCAATGGTGCTCAAAGTTACACCACCTCCCGAGGCTCCGACCACTTTCTCTCCAGCTTTGCTCCAGCAACCCCTACTCTCTACTCCTGCTCCCTCTGGCCGAGGATCTTTTACTACTCGGGGAGGCTGTTTCACGTCTCGTGGTCGGGGACATACTGGACACTCTACTTTCAAGTGTACCTACTGTGGTTGTGATGAGCACCTTGAAGCTACCTGCTATCGCAAACATGGTTTGCCTCCTCATCTTACTGCTACTACGACTCCTCCTCCGGGTCCCTCTTCCACCGAGCCCCCGTCATCTGCTCAGAAAGATATCCATGAGCTCCGCCTACAGATACTGCAACTGCAAGGGGCTGTCGACCATTCCTCTGGCTTGGTTGCTTCCTTCTCTGCTGAATGTATCTCCTGTCTCTCCTACAACTCTCAATGGATCCTGGATTCTGGGGCCACCCATCACATTACTTCTCAGAAACCTCCTCAGTACATGCACACTGAGTATCCCAAGTTTATCACTGTGACAAATGACGATACTACTCCGGTGTCTGGAGCTGCTGATCTGCAAGTTACCCCTACTCTCTCCTTAACATCGATTCTACATGTTTCGGGATCTCCCTTCAACCTACTGTCTGCTAGTAGGCTTGGTCAAGATCTTGATTGTTGTCTAATCTTTTCTCCCTCTACTTTGTCATGCAGGATCGTCGCACACGGACTATCATTGGTAGAGGACGGCTGTCAAACGAGCTTTATCTCCTGGATGTTCTTCCCACCTCACTCTCTGTTGCTCCCTCCGTCAATTGACATCTTCGTCTTGGCCATGCTCCTCTTCAGATTCTCAAGAAGGCACTTCCTGATATCTCATTGTAGGAATTCTCTTGCGAATTATATATCTTTGGCAAGCTGCATCGTGTTTCTTTCCCTCTTGCATGTAATCGAAGTAGTACTCCGTTTTCTTTAGTTCATTCCGATATCTGGGGTCCGTATAAAATTCACAATATTTTTGGTTATCGGTACTGTCACTTTTATTGATGACTATTCACGCCTCACATGACTTTATCTACTTCATGATCGTACTGAGCTGACGTCTGTTTTCCGTGCCTTTATTGTTGAAATACGTACACAATTTTCTATAATAGTGCAAACGCTTCACACTGACAATGCTCATGAATACACAGGTCGCAACTTCTCTAATTTATGCACCGACTTTGAGATAATTCATCAAACATCATGTGCATATACACCCCAACAGAACGGTGTGATCGAACGAAAGAATCGCCATCTCCTTGATGTCACTCGGTCAATCATACTTCAAATGCAGGTTCTCGCCGAATATTGGAACTTTGCTGTCTCTACTGCTTGCTATCTCATTAATCGCATGCCCTCCTCCGTACTTAACTTTGCCTTTCCGTTCGGTCTACTCTTTCCTTCCAAGGCCCATTTTTCTCACACCTCGCACATTTGGTTGTACTTGCTTTGTCCACCCTCTCGGACCACCAAGTGACAAACTTGCCGCACGCGCCACCAAATATGTATCTTTGTTGGCTATTCCCGTACCCAAAAAGGGTATGTTTGCTACTCTCCCACCATCAACAAAGTACTCGTCTCCGTGGATGTTACCTTTACTGAGGATGAAAGTTTTTTCTCAAACACCTCCACGCTACCACCTCAGCCCACTATACCACCTCAGTCTGCTATATCTCGTCCAACTGTCTCCGTCACATCTCTGCCTCCCTCTTCCACTCCTCCAGTACCACCTTCACTCGACGCTCGTCCGAAACCAACTTCACCACCTCTCCCTCCTCCTCCACCTGTCCGTGTCTACACTCGACGCTCGTCCAGGATTGCAGCCCGACAACAGCCCTCTTCTCCTCATGATCTTCTGCGCAACGACGATCCAACACCACCCTCTACGACTCATCACATGGGAAACTATGTATCCCTCCATCGCCTCTCTCCATCTCTTCGCACTTTTGACCTCTCTCTCTCCACTATTTCCATTCCTAACTCTTTGCAGGACGCTCTACAACATTCAGGTTGGCGTGCGGCCATGGACGAAGAGATGACCGCTCTTTGGGCTAACCAGAGTTGGGACCTTGTTCCTCTCCCTCCTGATCAGTCTTGTGTTAGCTGCAAATGGGTCTTTACTATCAAACATGCTCCTGATGGAACAGTTGATAGTCTCAAAGCTCGTCTGGTGGCCAGAGGATTCACTCAGCAACATGGCCTCGACTATGACGAAACTTTCTCTCCAGTGGCAAAACTAAATACTGTTCGGGTTCTCATCTCTCTTGCCGTTCACCGCCAATGACCCCTTCATCAAATAGATATCAAAAATGCTCTTCTCAATGGCGATCTCCAAGAGATTGTGTATATGCACCAACCACCTGTGTTTGACACCACAGAGGAGTCTCGTGTATGTCATCTCAGAAAGTCTATATATGGTCTCAAACAACCCCCTCGCGCCTGGTTTGATAAGTTCAGTAAGGTGGTTCACGAGATGGGATTCACTCGGAGCTTTGCTGATTTCTCTCTTTTTACTCGTCATCAAGCAACAAGACAATCCTTCTTCTTGTGTTTGTGGATGACATTCTGATCATGGGAAATGGCACCATCGGGATTCAGAACATCAAACAACATCTGAACTCCGTCTTCCAGACAAAAGATCTGGGTAATCTGCGATACTTTCTCGGACTTGAGGTTGCAAGACGACCTGATGGCCTGATCTTATCTCAACTGAAGTATTGCATTGATCTTCTACAAAGTGCGAGCTATTCTGGATGCAAACCTACAGATACTCCGATGGATATGAATCACAAGCTATCAGCACATGACTCTGGGAA
Source organism: Platanthera guangdongensis (assembly GCA_039583875.1). Lineage (NCBI taxonomy): Eukaryota > Viridiplantae > Streptophyta > Magnoliopsida > Asparagales > Orchidaceae > Platanthera > Platanthera guangdongensis. The sequence goes on along the minus strand of CM077150.1, from coordinate 9,293,205 downwards.
TGACCCTGCGCTTACCAATCCAGAGTACTATCGACGCTTGGTGGGGAAACCAATTTACGTCACAGTTACACGACCTGATATCTCATTTGCTGTTGGAGTTGTAAGCCGATTCATGCATACTCTTCAGACCTCTCATCTCCAGGCCGTCGAGCGTATTCTCAGATATCTAAAGAAGGCTCATGGACAAGGACTTGTTTATAAACCATCGACTTCCTTATCTCTGGTTCTGTACTCTGATGCTGACTACGTAGTGTCTCTTGATGATAGACATTCCACTACTGGTTTTTGCGCCTACCTCGATGGATATCTTATTACCTGGCGTAGCAAGAAACAGACTGTTATTGCTCGCTCATCTGTTGAGGCAAAATATCGTGCAATGGCAGCAGTCGTATCTGAGGTCACCTGGCTAGAGGGTCTCCTCAGAGATATTGGTCTCAAACTCTCCTCTCCTGCTATACTATTCTGTGATAGTCAAACGACCATACATATTGTCAAGAATCCGGTGTTTCATGAGCGCACAAAGCATATCGAAGTTGACGGTCACTTCATTCAAGAAAAGGTTCAATCGAAGAAGATAGTATTGGAACACGTCTCAGCATCCAGTCAAGTTGCTGACATTTTCACCAAGGCTCTCTCTCGGACTTTGTACTATCAGTTTTTATCCAAGCTTGACGCTTATGACTTGTACGCTACAGCTTGCGGGGAGTGTTAAAGATAAGATAAAATTAGCCCATTAGGGAAGCCCATGTGTATTGACCCATGTATAGTTTTTTTAGTCCCACATTGTATATGTAGGAGTCTCTCCCTCTTTCTACCTCTATATAAGTGTATGTAATCCTATTCTTTGAGAATAATACAATTAAAGGTGATTTTCTCTCTCATATTTTTTCTACTTCTACAGAGGGCTTTGATCAGATAAATGCAATCAAACATTATTCGAATCCACTTAAACATGTGACTAAAGCTTGTATTAGAAATTTTGTTATAGAAAATCTTGACTCCAATTGTTGGTTAAGTAAACTGCACGATGAAGGTGGTGAATTACATTGTGTTGAAAAATATTAGTGCTTAAAAACACTATGTTGAAGCAAGGGAGTTGACTTCATAGTTCAGATTTGGGTATGCGTAGATGTTATTAGCTGACTTAGCTAGGCTACACAAAGTGTCAAAGAAGTGCTAAGGTCGTATGGGTGCTTGTGAAGAAACAAGTTCGTGACAGTTGGTATCAGTGCGAGGTTTGCTCAAGCATGTGCTTGGTGCTACAAAAAGACTTGGATGACTGGTGAAATGAGCAATTCAAGCATGGAGGAGCACAACAAGGAGGCCGTGCAACAAGATGAGAAGAAGAAGCGAGGCTGAAGAAAAACTCGCGAGGAAGGACACTTGGATCTTGCCTTGATGGATTGAGATAAACACATGATTACGGGGGAGTAGGATCACCTATTTATTTACTGAGAACTAAAGATTTTCAATGAAGTGCTACTAGCTTGCAAAGAGTCTGAACTCTTGAAGGAACTCTTGAAGGCACATGTACAAGTTTGTCTTGATTCCAATGTGGAGCTAAAACGAAGGTACGATCAGCTGGAGGAAGAATATGGTGAGAGAATCACAACATTGGAGGACAGTTAGCACCATACAAGAAGATAAAAAAAACTTCTAAATGCTTTAAATGTGAAGCCCCCACAAAAGGGACTAATAGAGGGCTGATGTAGATTGGAGCCATGATCAACAATAAGCCCACTGGAACGTTTGATACGGGGGCAACTCACAACTTTGGGATTGTTGAAGAAGCTCGAAGGTTTGGCCTTAAGTGACAAAGAACGATAAGTCGCCCAAGACCGCAAACGGGAAAGCAAGACCACTGTATGGAATGGCTCGTGGCGTGGAGCTATGCCTGAGAACATGGAAAGGACAAGCGAATTTCTCAGTCACAACATCATCTTAAAGTTGCATTGGGCATGAACTTCTTCAACATGGTGAGTGTAGTCACGCCAAATTGCCGCTCAATGTTCCCGATGAAGAATGGAGAAACTCGTATGGTCCCCACGATTGAGGGGAAGGAGCCCGTTCGAGTTTGCTATAAGAAGGCAACCTCTCACATCACACACCTTGGCGACCACTATCGATGATGGAAGGAGCCCAAGAGCTTGGGAGATGGCTACGTCAACGAAAGAACATGCTGACTTAACTTGATCAACTTTAGAGAAATCCCGCATGAGAACGAAAAATTGGCCTAATACAAAGAGTCGATCATCATGAAAGACGCCACGATCTTCCCCCTCCCATGCATCCTTCCACCCCTGCTTCCCCCATGATAGTTGATAGTTCTCAGGCCAGCTGTCTCTTCTTCAGAAGGTTCAATAATATCACAGGCCTTGGATCAGTATGTTCCCTTTTCTGCAAGGAAAAAGGTTAATATGTGTACACAATATTCTATTGCTAATGCAAATCTCTGTCACGACCCGTCTCGACTTAAGTCAGAGTGCGCTTTGGGACGAGTCGTGATGCCACAGGCATGGGCGGAAGGAAAGCCATGCCTGCTAAGGCGGATGCAGAGAATGCTGAAAATAGTTTGAAATTAGTTATTTTTTGGAGAAAACAAGTTGTTTTTATTGCGGAAGCTATTAAGGTTTTAAAACAGTGAGAATTTTAGATGTACATGTATTTTGTAAAAAATTATGTTCTTACAAGTACTTCTATAGATTTCATGCAACTATGATTCACAAGGGGATGCACATGCATCAATATCAAATTCTAGTACATGAATATTTAAGTAGCCTAGCAGTTGTCCATGATTTCAGAGAAAATGTTGATTGTAATTATTACATGAAAGAAATATTTGACAGTAAAAGAAATGTAAACATAGAACCTGGAACTTGATGCTGATCGGGCTCGAGGACCCGGCGACGCTGCACGAACACTAAGACAATTCCAAAACAGAAAGGAAAAGTCTCAGGACATTGAAATAAATAGGAGCACCGTAAAAGTACAAAACAGTAAGTGGAGTAGAAAAATATGAGTGTACCAGTTCTCATGAAGCAAACTATTCAAGAAAAGCAAACAAAAGAGCTAAACAGAACAAGTTAGTTTGTTAGGCTACTCCGGAGTATACCATATAGACAGATCCAAAAACGTCATTAGCTGCAATCGGTGTAAGGTGGAAGTGTTTTATTTGATGCACGTGATTATAAAGTAAGTCTCAATGCAAGTCTTATCAAAACAGTTGTGCTTGCTATGGTCATTTATTGATTTCCGTTGTCAGTCAAGCGGAAACTCGATTCAAGGTGTCACATCAATTTAACACTACCTTTCACTGGTTGCTTATGACACTAATGATTTTAAAGATTCAAGATTTAGAAGATTCATAACATACCAAGACCTGAGACAGATTTGGCGATTCAAACTGTACAAGATCAGAGTTCATAAACGGGTCAAGAGAGGAATTGAATTACAGAGCAACATTCTCTCAATTCTTAGAACAAACCTAAGAAACCAGACAAACGTCAGAAACCAGACAGACATCAGAAACCAGATTCGATGGCCCAGAAAGAATTAAACATTGAGTTTTGACTCTTGCGGGTTCGAGGGGTTAATGTTTCAGTAACCGGAAGATTTTTCGAGTATATCGCAGAGGTAAGTTGACATGTATTGGATCGAGGAAGTCAAGTGATCATTTAGGTTAAATCATCCTTGGACTCAAGTATTTTCCACGTAAAAAGTGCGTTACGAGCATGATACATCAAAACATCAATCATATACTTGCTAATCAGAATTCATTACAGTTATTATCGTGACAATGTTGCTCGTGATTAACGCTCTGCTATTCTTCAAATTATTTCTCAAAAGAGACAGAATCCATCAATATACATATTCAATTAACCATCGTTCACTAACTCGTCTCCCAATTATCCAAATATCATCCTTTACACTCATGACTTGTGTTATTCCTATCGCGAGAACCTCAAACGGATAACAAATCTATTTAGGGATTCGAGGTCTAAATTATTTGTCGAAACAAGAAATCAAGGACGAATTCAGACAAATACAAGATCATAAAAGGTAAATAAGTTCAATGTTTGCAAGAGAGAAGGATCTCTACTTGCCTGAAAGAAGCTGTAATTGGCGGCGGCGGCTAAGCGACACTAACAAAATTGACACTCCTCAAGCGAAGCTGTTCAAAAACGATGGAAACGCTATAACAAACTACCACTACGCTAACACAGGCGATTTATCTATCGCAAGACTCAAGCAAGAACAGAGTTTAGAAATTTACCTCCCTCATGAGTGAGGGGACGAGAGATACCGCGCAGAAGCGGAGACTTGGCGATGCTTGGGTTAGGGAAAACCCTAATTCGGAGAGAATTTGAATCGATCCCACCACTAGATCAGAAGAGTGACACCAGAAACACAAATAAGACTGGATTAGTCGAATATACGATGAACGCACATTAGGTTGACACAAAAACATTTATTTGGAGAGCAAAAATTTACGAATAATCTCAATAAAAATCTGAAAAGAGGAAAATAGAGAAATTTCTTACCCAAGGAGAACAAATCCATGCCCAAAATCTGACTGGAGGAGGCTTTGAGAAAACACTAGGTTCAAGCGAGGCGCAAGAAGGAAGCCAAAGTTGATGTCGGCCCTCTTGAGGGGAAGAGGTGGGGTTGCTGGACTAAAGAGGGGGAGGCTTGATGTTGCCGGCCCTAAGAGAGGAGAGAGAAGGGAGAAGTCGGCGGCCTGAGGAGGAGAAACCGCAGGAGGCTGCCGACCCTATCAAAGGAGGAGGGAAAGCAGCCGACCAAAGCAAGAGGGGGAGAAGCCGGAGGAGGCGGTGGCGCCTGAAGCAGGAGGAGGCGCAGGCGCGGGAGACGGGCACGAGAGCGGCGGTCGGGAGCGAAGCTTCGTGCTGGAGCAGTGGCGGAAACGACGAATCAGGGGAAGATGGGTTGCGGCTTGCGGTTTTTTTGCGGGAATCGGGAGAAACAGAGGGGCGGCTCGGGTTATATGGGGGGAGCAAATTTAGGTTTTTAATTTTTCTTTATTATCATAAACCCTTATTATTGTTATAATATAAAAACCGGGTTGTTACAATCTCAATCTTTCTTGCAGCCAATTTATCTTAGCTTTATTCATTTATTTGTCATCACTATTCCTTCAACATGTCAAGAAACTCGCCATATCTCATGTTGGAAAGCAGCCATGAAGTTGGAGGTATCTATTTTAAAATCATGAGGTACTTGGACTCTCATTCCTACCCACGTCGATGAGATATTTTTGGTTGTCGGCGGGTCTTCATCATCAAATATTTGCATGACGACATCATGGACTGATACAAAACTTGTCTAGTTGCTAAAGGGTTCAGCTAGATATATGATATTAATTTCTTTGACTTGTTTTCTCTAGTTACCTGTATCAGTTCTATTTAGGTTATCTTATCTGTTTTTGTTAACCGTGACTGTAAAATATTTCAGTTGGATGTTAATTTTTTTTGAATGATGATCTGCACGAAACAATCTTTATGGAATAGCCTTAAGTTTATATTGCTCATAAGGAGTCTAATGTATGCAAGATGCAAAAGGCTATATACAATCTTAAACAAAGACCTAGAACGTTGTTTGACAAGTTCAGTCATGCCGTTTCTACCACTAATTTTTGCAGAAGCAATGCATATCACTCTATCTTTATCCAAATGACCAACAATGACTTTGTTATTCTTGCTGTATACATAGATGACATTCTTCTCACCAGTGATGACTCCTCTAGAATAGAAACAACAATTGGACATCTTCGAGTACATTTTGTGACCAAAGATGTGGGCGCTTCCCGATATTACTTATGGATGGAAATTGTTAAGCGCAATAAGGACATGGTTCTTTCCTAACAAAAGTATTCCTTGGATCTGTTTGAAAAACGAGTATTCTTGGTGTCAAACCTATCCGAAACAATAGGAATTAACAAACTTTAGGATTAAACATCTCCTCCACCTAAAGATGTTACAAATTTCTAACGTCTGGTTGGTAAGCTCATCTATCTCACTATTACCATACTCGACATCTCCTCTATCGGAATAGTCAATCAGCTTATGCACTCTCAAAGCACGCCATCTTTAAATTGAGTTAAAGATACTAAAATATATCAAAGGATATCCTAGCAAATGACTTATGTTTAGAAGAAATGGTCACTTACATGTTGAAACCTATTCAAATGCCAAAACTATGTATCATAAGGAGATAAAAATCCACTTCAGGCTCTTGCACTTATGTAGGTGGAAATTTCATCACTTGGAGAAGTAAAAAACAAGTAATTTCAACTAGATCGAGTGTTGAAGCTGAATACCAAGACATGACTCAAATTGCTTGTGCGCTAAAGTTGCTGTGGGCACTCATGGAAGCTTTTTGTGAAATTTTCAACTACCCTCTATCATAGTTATGTGATAACATGATTGCCTTCTATATATCTAAAATATAGTATATCAACAAACACAAATGCACGACTCTATTTGTAATATCAATATAGAATTGATCAACATATTCACCAAACCTCTTTTTACATCTTTTTTAATATATGTACCAAGTTGGATATGATTGATATATATGCTTTGACTTCAGAGAGTCTTAAATCCCACACAAAAAAGCCCATTCTTGAGCCCATGCATTCTCTTCTAGTCTTTAGTTTAGTCTAACATCTCTAATTGAGATTTGTAGTAACCACCATGAATGTATATATAAAAGTTAAATGTGTAATACTTATTGAAATTGTAGAGAAAAACTCAACCTTATATATACTATCTCAATAATCAAATACAATGTATGAATACACATTTATAGGAGGGAGAGAGAGAGAAGAGAGTCCTATACAAGATGTGAGACTAAAGAGGAGAAAAGAAGAAATACAAATAAATGAGCTACTTTACATGAGCTTTTCTAACACTCCCCCGCAAGCTGGAGCGTACAAGTCGTATGCGCCCAGCTTGGACAGACACTGGTAGAATATGGTACTTGGTAGAGCCTTTGTGGGGATATCAACAATTTGTTCAGTACTAGGTGTTGGACGGTCAGCATGAACCAAAAATAGGCATGCTTGATTAGTCCCACACCGCCTACCCAGACAGTCCTCTCGAACTTATATTAGCCCCGCCCCTCCAACCTTTGACCCGGGTTTTGGAGTGGAAAAATGGGTGCGGAGGTCTAACATGGTATCAGAGCATGGTTCATGCTGAGGGGGCGTGTTGGACGGTCAGCATGAACCAAAAATAGGCATGCTTGATTAGTCCCACACCGCCTACCCAGACGGTCCTCTCGAACTTATATTAGCCCCGCCCCTCCAACCTTTGACCCGGGTTTTGGAGTGGAAAAATGGGTGCGGAGGTCTAACACTAGGAACATGCTTCAATTCTATGTTCTTCATTTGGACTTTCTCCCGGATAAAGTGACAATCCACTTCAATTTGTTTCGTTCTTTCATGAAAGACTGGATTCTTTGCAATGTGTATAGCCGCTTGGCTCGCCTAACAGGATGGCAGGTGAGAGAAGTTTTACCCCAAGATCGGCAAGGAAACTTTCAAGCCAGGTAAGCTCAAAGACAACATATGCCATCGATCAGTATTCTGCTTCAGCTAAGGATCGAGTAACCACTGCTTGTTTCTTACTTCTCCAGATAACGAGATGACCTCCAAAATAAGTACAAAAGCCACTGGTTGACCGACGATCATCCAAGGTACCGACATAGTCTGCATCAGAATACGCAACCAATGTTGAAGTAGAAGATAAAGTTTTGTATACCAATACTTGATCCAGAGATGTTTTAAGGTATTTAAGGATGCGCTCAACAGCTTGAAGGTGAGATGTTCGCGGGGCATGCATAATCTTGCTGACCACCCCAACGACTAAGGATATATCCGGTCTTGTGACTGTTAGATAGATCAATTTCCCAACCAGTCGTCGATAGTATTCCGGATTTTGAAGAGGAAGATCTGCATTAGAAGAATGTGCACACCGCTTATGATTTGCATCCATTGGAGTAGTAGTAGGCTTGCATCCAGAGTAGCCAGCATCTTGAAGGAGATCCAGACAGTACTTCCTTTGGGAGATGACAAGACCATCCGGTCGCCTTGCGACCTCAAGACCGAGGAAGTATCAAAGATGTCCCAGATCTTTTGTTTGAAAGATGGAGTCGAGGTGCTGTTTGACCGCTTGGATGCCCTTTGAATCGTCTCCAGTGATTAAGATGTCATCAACATAAACCAATAAAAAAACATTTACCGTTGTCTGATGACGCGTGAATAGAGAGAAGTCAGCTGAACTCCGAGTAAAGCCGACTTGCCGGACGATCTTACTAAACTTGTCAAACCATGCCCGAAGGGATTGTTTGAGACCATAAATGGACTTCTTAAGATGACAAACTCGGGACTCCCCCGCGGTCTCAAACCCGGGAGGTTGCTGCATGTAAATCCTTTCCTGGAGGTCGCCGTTGAGAAACACATTTTTGATGTCCAGTTGATGTAGGGTCCATTGGCGATGCACAACCACGAAGAGGAGAACACGAACGGTGTTAAGCTTGTCCACTGGAGAGAATGTTTCCTCATAATCGAGACCTTGCTGTTGGGTGGAGTCACGAGCCATCGGGCGGGTCTTCAGACGGTCAATTGTCCCATCAGGGGCATGTTTGATAACAAAGACCAATTTACACCCAACAAGTGTCTGACCGGTAGGTAAAGGTACCAAATTCCAGGTCTAGTTAGCCCAGAGAGCTGTCATTTCTTCTTCCATGTCCGCCCGCCAGCTAGGATGTTGGAGAGTCTCCTGCACAGAGTTAGGTACATAAATCGAGGATAATGAAGTGGCAAAAGTCTAAAGTTGTGGTGATAGTCGATGTAAGGATACATAATTTGCCATTGGATGAGCTGTAGATTCTGTTGCCAGATCAGCAGGACACAAAGCATCAGAGGTCGAGGCCGACTGCAGTGGGGCACTGGAGGCAGGATGGCGACGAGTGTAGACACGTATAACAGGAGGCTTGGCAACAGAGGGAGCCTGGGCCAGAATTCTTGGTGGTGGAGGAGTGGTAACGAGAATAACATGACGTAGGACGGTTGGTGGTAGAGGTGTAGGATCTGAAGCAGAGAAGAAAGGAAGATCGTCCCGAAAGATAACATAAGCAGAGATTGTCACCTTGCGGGTCGTCGGAGAGTAGCATACATAGCCTTTCTGTGTCCGTGAGTAGCCAACAAAGATGTGTTTGGCTGCCCGAGGATCCAATTTGTCCAAGGATGGACCAAGGGTGTGAACATAACACGTGTACCCAAGGATGCGGGGTGTGAGAGAGAATGACGGAGTAGACGAGAATATGAGGCTGAATGGAGTGGCATTGTGGAGTATGGGGGACGGAAGACGGTTAATCAGATAACAAGCCGTCGAAGGAGCAAAGTTCCAATAAGCTTTGGGAACATGCATTTGATGCATGATGGAGCGGGCCACATTGAGAAGATGTCGATTCTTACGCTCAGCGACTTCGTTTTGTTGGGGGGGGGGTGTATATGCATATGAAGTTTGGTGAATAACCCCAAAGTCAGAGCAAAGAGTCGCAAATTCGTGGATAGTGTATTCACGAGCATTATCAGTGCAGAGAGTTTTGATGTTCGTGGAGAATTGCGTGCAAGTCTCAAGGAGGAAAGCCCGAAAGGCACGGGGAAGCTCGGAGCGATCACGAATTAAGTATAACCACATCATTCACGAATAATTATCAATAAAATTTATAAAATAACGATAACCAGAAATGCTAGTGACTTTGTACGGACCCCAAATATCGAAGTGTACTAAAATAAAAGGAGCAGAGCTCCGAGTACAATGAGATGAAAAAGATGAACGAAGCTGCTTGCCTAACACACATGATTCACACTGAAAAGAAGGTAAAGATAGATCTGGTAGAGCCTTCTGGAGGACTGGTAAAAAGGCATGTCCAAGACGTCGATGCCAATCGACGGAGGAGACAGAAGAGAGGATAGCTGGAGAGTCATCAAAGAGGTAGAACCCGTTCTGCAATCGCCCCCTTACCAATGATAGTCCGCGTCTTGTGATCCTGTATCAGAAAAGAAGAAGAAGTAAAAGTTACAGAGCAATTTAAATCATTAGTCAGACGACCAACAAAAAGCAAATTAAACGGGGAGCCCAGAACATGAAGAGCCGAGCGTAGAGAGAGAGAGATGACGTGAGAGGGATATCTGTAACAACCCCATAATAATAATAATAATAATAATAATAATAGTATAAACCAATACCTAAATCTACCCCCCTTCTTTAAAAAGAACCGAGCCGGTGCTCAATCCCGCAAGCCGCAAAAAAACCCCCCGGTCCCGATCCCGACTCCGCTCCCGTCTCCGTCTCCTGCGCCCCAGATCCGCCGCCAGCGCCTCCTGCCTCCCCCGAGGCTACTCCCCGTGGCCGGAAATCCCTTCCTACAGGCCCGACGCCTCTTCCTCTTGCTTCCCCGTCGTCTCCGACGCTCCCCTTGGCCGACAAATCCCGCAGCAGCCCCTCCTCTCTTGGCCGGCTGCATCCAAGGGATGGGCCGACATCTTTCTCCCCTCCTTTCTCCTTCTTCGGCCAGTGAGGGCAAGGGCATCGTTTCCTTCTCCGACAACTCTAGCGCCTCCTCGTTTTGGCCGATGGTTTTCGTGAGGGACTCCTAGGGTTTCGCTCGAAACCCCTCTTCGTGGATTTCAGAGCCCCGATCTGGTCTCCTTGGGTAAGGAATTCCATCAATTTCTTGTTTTCAATTTTGCGCTAATTTTGTTACAATAATTATCGCTCTCCGATTGATGCATTTGCGTAAATCCCTCCTAGGGTTGTCGTGTACCATTCTAATCCCGATGTTTTGCTTGTTTTCCGGTGCCGCTCTTCGGGTCTAGGTGGTGGAATCACTCCAAGACCTCTTCGAATTAGGGCTTTTCGCATCCAAGCGCCGCCAAAATCCCCCATCCCTCGCGGTAGCCTCTTGTCCCCTCACTCTCGAGGGAGGTAAATTCCTAAACCCCCTATCCTTTTGTGTGGAGCGTTTATCAAACGCATGTGCTGGCATAAGAAACTTGTTAATTCAATTTGGAATGCATTTTGGATCTCGAACAGGTATAACTATATCTTTTGACCTCGCTTGCGCCACTTGGCTGTCGCGAGCATTTTCGACGTCAGTGTAAGACAAGTAGAGAATCCCCTCTCACTTGCAAAACTTTGGATTTAATCTGGTTACCTGTTCTTTTACAAATGTTTTTTCTACAAAATTCTGAACACTCATAATGTTGTCATAATATAACATGATAGGTAATCACCTAAGTACAAAACATAAAGACAAATTCGTAGTTGTAAGCAAATACTTGAATTGTAGCGTCTACCTGAGCATCTGTCTGCTGACATGGTCACGACAAACATGATTAATTTTCCGACAAGACTTGCACATAGATCTGATCGTGAGCCATGTGCGCCCTCTATAGTACCTACACCTTTTATTGATCACGACTTATAACATATTACATAAATAAATTTTAGGCTATACTTCGGAGTAGACTAATCTTTCAGAAATGTCTGTTTGACCTGGTTTTTGGTATGTTTGGTAGCTTTGTACGAGATAGATCAGTACTCGAATATGTCTGTTTGTTTTGCTCACATTTTAATTAATTAACTTGCTCATGTTTAAATCTTAAGTTCTGAGGCATTTTCCTTCTGTCTTGAATTTGCCTTACGGTTCGTAACCGCGCCGCCTGCTCCCTGAGCTACTTCTCGTTCAGCTACAACCTTGCTTGGAGTTTTCTTTATTTTGTAGTTGCTTACATCAGGTTCTATGTATTTGTTTCCTTTACTGTTAATGTGTTTTATCATGTACTAGTTATTGTAAGACATTTTCTTTTGTATTGTGGACAACTCATAGGTTGTTTCTGATGTACTAAATCATTTTTATTTATGATGTATCCACTATTGTTACTCGTTGCATTCACCTTTGTTTCAGCACTGTGTGTAACATTAAATTTTTCAAAGAAATGCATGTGCAATTAAATTTTCACTGTTCCAAAACTTTAAGCGATTCCGTATATATATATATATATGTTTTTTATAAATCATAAATTGTTCAATCAAAGTAGCTATCTCTAAAATTATGTTCAGTTTACTCCATATCCGCCTCAGCAAGCATGGTTTTTTTCGCCCATGCCTGTGGCATCACGGCCCGCCCGAAGCGCACTCTGACTTTCGTCGTGACGGGTCGTGACAATATCAGCCGAGCCGGAGATGGGAACAGTGTCCCCATTGGCCACTGTGATACACTTAGGATAAGGAGAATCCAGGTATTGATGTGGCCGCAGGGAGGTGATGTGATAGGTGGCACCTGAGTCCACTATCCAGTGCGGACTAGTGGAGAGATGAGCGATACCTTCTTGGGAGATGGAGGCAGCAGAGTCAACGGAGGCAGGTGGACGACTGAGCAGACCATGGAGTTGTTGGAGCTGAAGGCGAACCTCTTCAAGGTCAGTACGTCCGGAGGAGTCGGTAACAGCAACAGTGGCCCGTGGACGAGGAGGAAGCCCATACTTGCGATAGCAGGTGGCCTCAAGGTGGCCGTCCTTACCACAGAAGGAACACTTTGGGTGATGCCGGCCTCCCCGTCCGCGGCCCCGAGATCCGAAACGCCCCTCGCGAGAAGGAGGGGGGAAGGCAACAGGGGTGCAGAAGTCTGCTGAAGGAGAGCCGAGGACGTAGGAGCAGAACTATCAGGAGGTGGTGAGAGCTTGAGCAACATGGAACACACATCAGATAGTGAAGGGGTAGCAACCGAGGAGAGTATCTGAGCCCGAACGTTCTGAAGATGAGGTGGAACACGAGTCATCATCATGACAATACCGACAACTTCTTTTTGAGCATGTTGTGCAGCAAGATCCAATGTAGGAGGTTGATGTTGGATCCATGCTTCATCCAGAGTCTTGGCCCGACCAATAAAGGAGGTGAGTTCGGTGGCCCCTCCAACATCAAGGGACTGGAGATCAGTGATGATGTCATAAAGATGCTGAAGATTATCTTTACCGGAGTATAGAAACTGGAGCTCATCCCACATTGCCTTGGCCGTTTCGTGATACATGACCATGCGGTAGGGTTCGGTATCAAGGGAGTTAAGGAACCATGTCCGAACCCGACCATCGTTGCGCAACCAATCGTCAGTAGGAGCAGGAGGAGCCGCTTGGGTCAAGTGATGTAGAGAACCTTTGGACTGTAGTACGTGGCAAACAGAGTGTATCCACTCCACGAAGTTCCTATTCCCGGCTAACGAAATGGTAGTAATCCGCAACTCATCACAGAGTTCAGGGGCAGAGGCCGGGCAGTCTGCAGAGGAAGAAGCCGTCTGTCCGGTAGACTCAGGAGAGGTCGCCATAGCAAGGTGAGTAGGAGGCTAGGCCAGCGGACAAAAAAAGGCGAACAGAATGGAGACCGCACGGTCTGGGTGACAACACACCAGCGACAAGGCAATGAGGCCGCTGCGACCAGAATGCGGAGCGGATAGCTGGGAGAAGCCGCCGCAACTAGATAAGAAGAGAAGCCGCACGGTCACGATGATAATACACCAGCGACAAGGAGGATGCCACGACCAATATGCGGAGCCCGCGGCAGAGCGGAGAAACTGCTAGCGACAAGACAAGTCGCAACGACTAAGCGGAGAACAGGTCAGTCGAGAAGGCCGCACGGTCACGGTGCGAACACCAGCGGCATGGGGAGATGCCGCGACCTAGATGTGGAGCTTGCCGAGAAGAGGGAAGCCGCAACGACTAAGAGAAGCAAATCGTGGCGAGAAGAGAAACTGCGACGACTAAGACAAGTCGCGGCGAGCAGAGAAGCAGGAAAGCAGGTAGGAGTCGTGGTGAGTAATGAGAGGGAGACCGCACGGATAGAGAGGGAGACCGCGCGGGCAGAGGGAAACAAGGAAGAGAAGGCCCCACCTGTTAGAAAGGTTATAAAGGAGAGGAGAAGGAAAAGAAGTGGTGGAAGCCACGAGAGAGAGAAAGAGAGAGCAGAGGAAGCGGGTAGAATGGCCTTAACCGCACTGGAAGCCGCGGTTACTGAGACTCTAACCAGGAAGCGGTTAGAAAAGGGGGCAGGCCGCACGACACTGCGGCTAAGCGGGAGAACAAGACGCCCGGTAAGCCGGAAGAGCAGACAGTTAAAAAAAATCAGGCCGGACCGTCACCCTCTGATACCATGTAGAGAAAAACTCAACCTTGTATATACTATCTCAATAATCAAATACAATGTATGAATACACATTTATAGGAGAGTGAGAGAGAGAAGAGAGTTCTATACAAGATGTGGGACTAAAGAGGAGAAAGGAAGAAATACAAATAAATGAGCCACTTTACATGAGCTTTTTAAACAAAAATAATTCTTCTATATTTCAAATTCTTTGAATAAGCACGCAAGATTTCACTATATTGTTATTTTCCTCAAAACATAGCACGTATCTCTACTGTATTACGTCTACAATCTCAAGTTATCAGTCAAGATCACTACCTTGGTCAGCGTATAGGTCTTTAGACGAACTAATTGCTCTCGGGTGTATTCAAAATTAGTATTATTGCGCAAACATTTATTCATACAACTGTACACAGTGTCTTCTCACAAACTTTATTGGAGTTGTATCTAATGTCTTGGTACAATCTTGACGTTGACCTGGCGCATTCCTACTTTTCTCATAGAACGGATTCTAGTGTTTCTTACAAACCTCTGAGGAGTTATCTTCTTACAAACCTTCACAGAAATCGTCTTCACCTTTGAGTGATTGTCTTCTCACATACCTGCACATAATCTCTTCTGGGACCTGACCTACATAGAACGGTCTTTCCCATGGTTAAAGGACAAGGACCCAAGTTTCACTACAAAGCCCTATGTAGATTGTTGAATGATATATGTAAATGCCCATTAGTAAAGGCCTATTTAGCCTCTTAACTAGGATGTTTAGTCCCACATCTTGTAATAGGGATTTCCCCCCCTCTCTCTCCCTATATATTTGTACTCACACTTGTAATTTATTATTCAAGAAATATATACAAGGTTTACTCAATTCTTTTACATGGCATCAGAGGTTCACTGATCCTCCCGGCGGTTAACCTCTTTACTGACCGCCGGCCTGGTCTCCTATCCGCTTTCCGCTTGTGCGGGCTTGTTTTTTCTTAACCGCCATCCTTTGGGCGGACTCCTTTTTTTCTTAACCACATTCCCTTGTGCGGGCTCGCTTTCTACTTAATCGCATTCCCTTGTGCGGTCTATTCTTCTTAACCGCATCCCCTTGCGCGGGCTCGTTTTTCTCTTCCCTCCCTCCCTCCCGTCTCCTCTTCTTCTCTCCTTTTTTATAGGGGTTTGTCTGGGCCCCACTACAACCTTGACCGCTGCGGTTTTGGTTTCTCTTCTCGCGAACTGCTCTTGCCAGACTTATCGCGCGATCTACTCGTTTGCTTTCTCGTTGCTGTTCGCTGCATCCTGACGATTTCTCATCTACTCGCAGCAACCTCCTGCGGGCTCGCGCTGTCTTCTTCAGGTTTCTTTTCCGTCGACGACCTTTCTCCTCTTTCTCTGCTTGTTGCACGGACTGGCCTTCTGCTCCCTATCCGCTGCGACTCCCCTCTGTCTGATGCGGTCTAACTGTTGTTCTACCCGCTGCGAACTTGGTTATCTACCCGCTGCGAACTTGGTTATCTACCCACTGCGGGCTTGACACTGTTCTAGTTGTTGCAAACCTGGCCCTGTTCTCTACCCGCTGTGGACTTGGCTCTCTACCCGCTGTTGCGGGCTTGCTCCTCTATCCGTTGTGCTTCTCTTCAAGTCGCTGCCGGCCTAGCTTTGCTGTCCGCCAGACTTTTCTGCTTTAAGCCGTTGCCCGCCTTGTCTCTTGCCATTGGCGGCCTCTCCTACTGACCGCCAGGGTTAGTCGCTGCGACTTCTCTGGAAGCTGATATCTGGCCGCCGTGGCTCTTCCTCTAGCAACAGTTCTTCAGGACGCCTTGTGTCTGCTTGTCTACCCGCTAGTCCGCTGCTTCGTTGCTCCTGCCTACCTGTGTGCTCTAATTCCCGCCGCGGCCTGGCCCTGCTTGCCGCCTTTGCTTTGCCGCCCGTGGTTTGCTGCGGATTGGCCGCTTCTCCTGCAGCTGTTCTCCGTGGTTTTCCCTTGCTGCTGGATGCTATCTGCTTGGCCGCTGGGTCTTCCCGGAGTATCTTTGCCGTCACTAGCCGCTGCGACTTCGCCCTGCCGCACAAATTGCTTCTTACCGCTGCCCCTTTGCCCATGGATGCACATTCTACTTCACAAAGCCTTCAGAATGACATTGTTGACTTGCGACTCCAAATCCAACAACTTCAAGGGATGATCAAAAATTCTCCGGGCTGTGTTGTGTCCATTTCTGGTGGTGTGTTTTCCTGTGTTGCCCATAGTTCGTCCTGGATCTTGGATTCAGGGGCCTCCCACCACATTACCTCACGACAACCATCTCGCTACTTGGACTCGGTGCATCCTAAGTCTATTACTGTTGCAAGTGGGGACACCATTCCTGTCTCTGGCTCCGCCGACATTAACATTACTCCCTCCATCACTCTTCGCTCCGCTCTTCTTGTTCCGGACTCTTCTTTCAACCTTATCTCTATTAGTCGTCTCACTCAAGACCTTGATTGCTACGTAACATTCTCCTCCACCTCTTGTGTTGTGCAGGATCGTAAGACGCAGTCTATCATTGGAAAAGAGCATCTGTCGAATGGTCTCTACATCTTTGACCCCTCTCCTCCGATGGTTTTGTCCTCTATTAGCTCTTTTGAGTGGCATCAACGTCTTGGACACCCTCTTCTAAACATACACCGCAAAGCTCTTCCTGATGTTTCCATCCGAGAATTCACTTGTGAGTCCTGTATCTATGGAAAACATCATCCGTATACGTTCTCGCCTCATCCCACTCAGAGTACTGCTCCCTTTGATGTTGTTCACTCTGATATCTGGGGAGCATACAAAATCACTAGTGTTTTTGACTATCGTTACTTTGCTACATTTGTAGATGATTACTCTCGGGTGATATGATTGTATCTCCTTCATGATCGCTCTGAACTGCCGGGTGTTTTTCGTGCCTTATCACTGAAACTCGCAACCAGTTCTCCATTACAATAAAACTTTGTTCTGACAATGCCCGCGAATACACTAGTCATGCGTTTACCAACCTATGTGCTGAGTTTGGAATCATCCACCAAACCTCCCGTGCCCATACCCCCCAACAAAATGGCATTGTTGAACGCAATAATCGCCACTTTCTTGAGGTTACCCACTCTCTTATGTTTCAAATGAATGTTCCTAAATGATATTGGAATTTCGCGGTCTCTACTGCATGTTCTCTTATTAACCGCATGCATTCCTCCGTTCTCAACTTTGCGGTTCCCTTCAACCTCCTTTTTCCCTCCACACCTCTCTTTTCAGTCACCCCTCACGTGTTTGGCTGCGTGTGCTATGTTCATAATCTTGGTCTGTCCACAGACATGCTCGCTCCTTGTGCCGCAAAATATATGTTTGTTGGTTACTCCCGTACTCAGAAAGGTTATGTCTGCTTCTCTCCTAAAGATCACATAGTTGTTACTTCTGTTGATGTCACCTTTCTCGAATACCAGCCATATCATTCTCAACCAACTTATTCTCTCCTTCTACCACTCCTTTCGCGGTCTGGTGTCCCTGTTACTTCCAGCCTTCCGCCTCTCCTTCCTACACCACTCCCACCAAACCCACCTCCTCTTACCACGCCACTTTCACACAAACCACCTATCACTCATGTGTATACTCGTCGTCCTCCTTCATCCACTGCCCTACGGGAGATGCCCTCCTCTGATGATATTTTGCAGCCTGCAGATTTGACAACTACTTCTACTGTACACCCAATGACGAATTATGTCTCCTTCCATCTCTTCTCTCCGGAACTTTGTCAGTTTGCTCTCTATTTATCCTCTATTACCATCACTACTTCTGTGTTGGAGGTTCTCAAACATTCGGGATGGCGAACGGCTATGGACGAGGAAATGTCTGCTCTTTGGGCAAACCACACTTGGGATCTTGTCCCTCTTCCTTCTGGACAGACTCACGTGGGTTGTAAGTGAGTGTTTACCCTCAAACAAGGTCCAGATGGGACAGTTCAATGTTTGAAAGCTCGTCTGGTGGCTCGTTATTTTACTCAACAACAAGATCTAGATTATGATGAGACCTTTTCTCCAGTTGCCAAACTGAATACTGTTCGTGTGTTGATCTCCCTCGCAGTTCATCGACACAGGTAGTTGCACCAATTGAATGTCAAAAATGCTTTTCTTAATGGTGATTTACAGGAAACCGTCTATATGCAACAACCTCCCGGGTTTGAGACCATGAGGGAGTTTCTTTTCTGTTGTCTGAAGAAATCACTTTATGGTCTCAAACAGTGGCCTCGAGCATGGTTTGACAAATTCAATTAGACTGTTAGTGCTGTTGGGTTCACTCAGAGTTCAGCCGACTTCTCATTATTCACTCAGCATCGTCCAACAGACACAATGATTCTCTTGGTATATGTTGATGATATTCTGATTATAGGAGAATATCTTACAGGAATACATATGATCAAACAACATTTGACAACTGTGTTTCAAGCAAAGGACCTGGGAAGCTTTGTTACTTTCTTGGTCTCGAGGTGGCTCAGCGACCTGATGAACTGATGTTAACTCAAAGAAAGTACTGTCTTGACTTGCTGCATGATGCAGACTACTCTGGATGGAAGCCTGCCGACACTCCCATGGATAGTAATCACTAGCTCTGCGCTCATGCCTCAGACTCTGATCTACTCCTTCCGAACTCAAAGTATTATCGTCGTCTTGTGGGAAAACTGATATATCTCACTGTTACAAGACCTGGTATATCATTTGCTGTTGGGATTGTCAATCGATTCATGCATGAGCCACGTATCTCTCATCCCCAGGCAGTTGAGCGCATTCTTCGATACTTGAAGACTACTCCTGGACAGGGACTTGTATACAAGCTCTCTTTGTCTCCCTTATCTCTGAGTGCTTATTGTGACGCTGATTATGTCAGTTCATTGGATGATCGACGTTTCACAAGTGGATACTACACTTATTTTGGAGGACATTTCATTACATGGCGTAGCAAGAAACAGTCTGTAGTTGCCCATTCATCCGCTGAGGCCGCGTATGTGTCTGAGCTCACATGACTTGAGGGTCTCCTTGATGATTTAGGAGTCAAGCTTTCCGCACTGACCACCCTATTTTGCGATAGTCAGGCTGCCATACACATTGCCAAGAATCCTGTTTTCCATGAACAGACGAAGCACATTGAGGTTGATTGTCATTTCATTCGAGAAAAGGTTAAATTAAAAAAGATATTGAACAAGTTGCTGACATCCTCAACAAGACCTTACCACGACCTCTGTACTATCCGTTCTTGTCCAAGCTCGGTGCCTACGATTTGTACGCTCCAGCTTGCGAGGGAGTGTTGAATGATATATGTAAAGGCTCATTAATAAAAGCCCATTTAGCCTCTTAACTAGGATGTTTAGTCCCACATCTTGTAATAGGGATGTCTCTCTCTCTCTCTCTCTCTCTCTCTCCCCCTATATATTTGTACTCACACTTGTAATTTATTATTCAAGAAATATATAAAAGATTTACTCAATTCTTCTACATAGATCTTGCCATATTACAAAATCCCTACATGCACAACCAATGGTTTTAGGTCTCGTCACAATTAATTTCATGTTTAGTATCAAAGTGAAGCCCAACAGAATGCAAAAATACAACACTAATAATCCCTACTCTAATTTCCTTTTTAGTATCAATGTGGAGCACATAAGAATGCAGAAATACAACACCAATAATCAAGACTCCTCGTGGCCTTATTCGAGTCAACACAATGCAAGGCTCAAGGCTTCATTGCTGAAAAGAAGAAGGATTCTTGAGGCTTGAACCCTACCATGCTTGGTCAAACCTCAAAATGCTTTGGATATAGCCTAAAGACCAATTTGAGTGTGCCATTTCTACCATGAAAACAAAACAAAATACTAAATTCAAGCGAGGAGGAAGAGTTCTTAAGTCTCCTTTTGGAGTATGTTTCATGAGTGCTTGATGCAGTTTGGATATGTGGGGATGCGGTTCAAGTCTTCATTATAACATTCAGATTATATTCTCATAGGCTATCTTCTTAGCCTTCATTTCTTGTTTATATGTAATGTACCAACTAGCTTCCAAAAAAAATGTAATGTACCAACTTATATATATCTTATAGATGGTTTTTCTATTGAATAAACATTTGTGTCCATTGACAAATGGTACTTGCTAGATTGAAGCCGTAAAAATTATGCAAACCTTGAGGTGCTCAGCAGTCTCTGTTATATGCTAGCAAAGCAAAGGCTCTGCACGTTTGTTGCATGGCTAGAACTTTGAAGTTTGTTACCAATTAGTATTTTGTTATGTTTACATAAAAATTTATCCTAGCCGTGACAGGAGGAATGCATTTTATATCAATATTTTCATCCTTTATGTAGGTAACCTACCACAGGATGAAAGATGCCTTAATTCGACTTAGTAAACAAAAGGGGCCAGCTGCAGAAATGATTTCTGTATTATTTGGAGAGAAACAGCCTTCTTCTTCAAAGAAGATCATGCAATTTTCTCCGTTTAACAAGAATCTTGATCATTCACAGGTCCTTTTTCTCCTCTTTTATATTAGTTTCATTCACTCATTGCCAGTTTTAATTAATTTTCTCCTTTTATTTACAAGAAAGCTTATGTAATTTTTTTTAAAATTTTTATGCTTGCACTAGCAAAACTGGCACAAGGTTTCCAGTGTTGTATCCTTCGTCTGCGACTCTAACCAGCCATAATATTAAACATGCATTCATAGAGCAGTATTTGATTTACAATTTTCGCTTGCATATTATATTAGAACCAAAGATTGGAAGCGGAAACATAATTTTCAGTTTTATATTCCATATACATGATCACAAGAGAGAGATACTAACAACATATATAGACATAAACAAGAGATGTTTATTGGTCCTTGCACACTTCAAAAGTACTTAATCAAAAAGACTATTAAATTATAAGCTTGGTGAGACGACTCTGAATCATTTCTTATCGTTATTGGTCGTTTGAAAAGGCATATACATCCATCCTGAAAATTGACCATGTTTCCAATGTCAAACTTCTGAAGAATGTGCTTGATGCAACAATCCAATTCAGCGAAGGGGAAACAACGAAACATGTGTTATTAGAGTGTGACGCAGTGGAAGGTCGACTCGAGGCGAACACACTAAGGCTTCATTTGGAAGAGCTTTTAGATCCGCGCTTTTCACCAAAACGCAACCGCCGGTCCCAAATCTCATTTGTTTTTCCGCCTCCCGTTCCAACCGCCGGCGTTTCGATCCTTAATGAAATCCCCCCAACCGCAGCCGCTACCCGGACCTCCATTCCTCACCGTTTTCATCGCGCGAGAAAATAAAATCCGCTCCTCCAAATTCCGGCCACCTCCGCCTCCTCCAAGCTCCGCCTCCTCCAAGCTCTAGCAGCCTCCGCCTCCTCCATGCTCTGCCTCCTTCAAGCTCCAGCCGCCTCCATCTCCGCCTCCTCCAAGCTTGTCGTCGTCGCTCCCTCACACGACTTTTTCACCTTCCCCACCGTCCCCAAGGCCCGCGACCTTCTCTTCGCCGTCGCCGAGGGCCAACGTCCCTTCGTCCCACTGCGAGGCACGGGAGAGCGGCATGATGGGGCACGGGAGGGCGGCACAGCGGGGCACGGGAGGGCGGCACAGCGGGGCACGGGAGGGCGGCACGACACAGTGCACAGGAGGGCTGCACGTCGGCGGCACGACGGAGCAATCAGAAAATAATAGCCTAAAGTTATATAGTTTGGCACAGTAACATTATTATTAATAAAAAATATTTAAAAAACTTAAAAAATATTTATAAAAACTATATGATATTTAAAAAACTTATAAAAATATTAAAAAAACTATTTGTAACAGCTCTATATGATATTTAAAAACTATATGAAAAAAAATAATTTAAAAAACTATATAATATAAAATATTTTATAATAAAAATATTTATAAAACGCCATCGTTGTTTTGTCAAACGTTTCTCAATTCTGAACAGCTCTACAAACACAGGCTACCCCAACAGATCTCCATTTCCAGAAATCAGTTTCCGACAACTCCTTTTACAAACCTGAATTTACAACAGCTTCTTTTATAACCGCAACTGCTCTCCCAAATGAAGTCTAAATGAGTACCTAAGTGCAATGTAATATGATGTAAATGCAATAGGGGGTCCGCGATAAAATTAGTAGCAATAATTAATTACTATAAGAGTAGCAAAGGCCCAAACATTCACAAACCTTAATTAAAGAAAAACAAGCTTAGTTCTCAAAGCAACAGAGGCACAAATATTTTAAGTGCTTGTGAAATAAACCCCACAAGTCAAACCGAGTCCAATACTATTAACAAACAACAATGATAACCACTACAGATAAGTGCAAAGTAAGCAACAATAGAAAATAAATAAACTCCAAACAATGACTTACACATGCAGGCGGCGATGGAGGTGGGACATGATGAAGATCCAATGGCAAGTGACTCCGTCAAGGGTTTCAGATATCTGGACAACGACTAACACGGGGTATGGAGGATGTTGGCGTCTGGATAATGGTGAGCTTGCGGGTGGATGAATGGGATTCTAGAAGGGGTGGAGTAATCAACAACTGCATGGGTTAGGAAGGGGTGGGGAGGATCAGAGACGGAGGAGCGACTCACGATGTTTCTGGAGGGTAGGAAAATGTGCTGCTGGCAAGGGGAGGAGCAGATAAGAAGAAATCGGTGGCTTGGAAGGTCTCTGTAGACTTGGCGAGGGTGCTGCGTGCAAGGGAAGGGGCGGAGAAGGAGGGAGGAAGGATAAACATTCTCAATTCTCCACTTTCGTTTATCTTACCATTCAGTTGTCTTTCATTTCAGTTGTTGTATTGGTTATTATGAATTATGATCTAAATGTCACAAATATCTAAAGTTTCTTTGTATTATACACTATTAAGATTCAAGTAATTCAGATTTATGGTCCTTTTTAATTCAGCTTTGTGAATCAAATGTGAGGTACCCTTTTTACCTTTACCTGCATACATTACTTCCGCGGTACGTTTTCAGTTATTGCTTTCATTTATATCTGATATGTATCAGTTTTATTACCATTACTTAGTTTACTTCTTATTATAGGTTCCGACTGAACTGTTGATTGTTGTTAAACTGGGTAAGGGTGTTTCAAATATTGTAGTTGAAACTTTGTATCCTTGTAGGCCGAGATCTCGGCTCCAACAAGTAGAGTGTTGAAGCACCAAGTAGGTTATCATTGTTTGTAGGAAAGAAAAGTGTACAATACACGGGAATAGGTTTGTAACAAATATGAAAATGGGTAAAATATTATAAAGTAACAAAAAAAGGGTAGACCCCACAAATAAGAAAGAGGGACATGAGGCTGCCAATTTTGAAACATTTTCTATGATAAAGAGAGATGTTTTAGCCGTTTAATCTTTCTTTACTCAAGAAGGCAAGGAAGCCAATATGGGAAGTGCATGAAAGAATTTCTCTTGGCTTATTTGGTGCTTGTAGATGGAAAACATGTTTTTAAGAAAACGAACTGTGTGGCTCGGAGGATCATGCCCCTCATGCCCCTCATGCCATTATGCCCATTGTTCACATCTTCCCGTGCTTAGTGTGATGATGTTCTCCCCAATCGTCTTGGATGTCCTATCACGCATGGAGATATGCGGAGGATCATGCCTCCCTTGCAGTGGCTTATGAAAAAAAGATCTATTTTATTTTTATGTTCTTACAATTGATATTTCATAGAAAAACAATGATAGGTTAATATTTGAGATTTGGTTATAACTAATTTGGAATCAATGAACCTGTTTAATACTTATGAAAGGAAAGTATACGTTGAAATTATTCATTTAATAATTTTTGTTTTTGTTAGAAATTGACGGTTTGACACTCTAGTCGGGCGGTCTGGCGGTTAGTTCTGGCGGTTAGTCCTGACAGTTAGTCAAGGCGGTCTGGTTATCTGGCGGGTTGGTGCAGCAGTCTGACAGTGATCCGCTGCTGGCGGTCTGGTGATTAGCGGCAACTGCGGCCTGGTGGCAACCCGCAGTTGCGGTCTGGCGACTTGCCGCAACAGCGATTTGATTGTTAGCCGCAACAGCGGTTTGGTGGTAACCCGCAGTTGCGGACATGTGACAACCCGCAACAGCGGTCTGATGATTAGTCGCAATTGCGGGCTGGTGGCAATCCACAGTTGCGGTCTGGCGGCTTACCCAGCGGACTTCCCTGGCGGACTGGCGGATAGCCGCAACTGCGGCCTGGTGGCAACCCGCAGTTGCGGTCTAGCGGCTTGCCCGACTGTCTTCCCCGCCGGACTGGCGGTTTCCCTTAGTATTGTTGGGTGGTTTGTTATTCTTTTGTATAGTGTGCGGTTTGACATTGTCAAACCGCACAAGCCGCGCGAATTGTATTTACTCCCACATCGTTTGTTGTATTCCCTCTTCTCCCCCAGTTTCTATAAATAAGGGGGCATACGTATGTAATAATTATCTTTTTGGAGCAATAAAGTTTGCGTTTTATTTATCTCTTTATCCATTTTTCACATGCTATCTTAGGGAACCGATCATTTGCTCCAATCAGATCGTGGTTTGATTGTTTAACCGCGCGGCCTCTTTTACAGGCTTCTTCCAGTTTCTTCCCTTCCCTCCCTTGCTTCTTGCTGTGCTTGCGACTTGCTTCCTTCCAGGTTTTTTATTCGCCTGGCTTTCTTTGCTAACCGCGTTTCTTTTGCGACTTATTGTGTTCGCGCGGTTTCTTTCCTCGGTTGCGAGTTCCGCCTTTTGGTCGTGACTTCTTTCTTGCCGTTGGTATGTTGTCACCTTGACCGGGCGAACTCTTTCTTCTCTCTTTTCTTCCTACGGCTTGTTTCTTCCTGTGCGGGTTCTTTTCTCTACCCGCGCGGTTTCTCCAACTTTGCGCGTGTTTTTTGTTCGCGCGGCTTCTCTGTTGTTCCGCATTTTTGGTCGCGCCCTCTTTTTCTAGCCGCTGGTGTGTTGTCACCTTGACCGTGCGGTTTCTCCTCTTTTGCCAGCTTGTTTCTAACCATGCGGTTAGTTTTTCCGCTTTCTGGTTTCTTCTTGAGGATGACTTCTCTTCTCTCTGCTACAACTCGTGCTCTTGTGGCCTCATCTGATAAGTGGCTTATTGACTCTGGCGCCACTTGTCACATGACCGACAACTCTCGTTTGTTCTCCTATTTGCTTGAACAGAACAGACTGTCTACTGTTGTTATTGTAGATGAGACTTCTGCTACTGTGCATGGTGTTGGCACAGTGCGTCTCTCTCCGTCTTTGCTGCTTGAGGACACTCTCCATGTCCCTACTTTCCCCTGCAATTTACTCTCTGTTCATGCTATTTGCACTCAGTTAAATTGTACAGTTACTTTTACGGGCATCACTTATTCTTTTTTTGATTCTGTCTCCAAAGCTACGATTGCTACTGGGACTGCCAGTGGTGGCCTCTTCTTTCTTGACCACAACATTGCTCTTTCTGTTTCTTCCTCTCTTCAGCAATGACATCGTCGTCTTAGTCACCCCCATTCTCGACTCATCCACCAACTTCTTCCAGAACTTCCTCAAGAGGATTCCCCTTTGAATTGCGAAGCCTGTCAGTTTGACAAACATTATCGCTCTTCTTTCCCAGCACGAATGAGACGTAGTTCTTCACGTCATTTTGAACTAGTTCATTCTGATATCTGGGGTCCTGCTCCTACTGCCACTGTTGGTAGAGGTAGCTTATACTTTGTCATTTTTATTGATGATTTCTCCAGGTGTACTTGGCTATATCTCCTGAAAGATTGTTCTGAACTTCACACTGTGTTCACCGCCTTTTATCATGAGAGATCTTGACACAGTTTTAGGTGCCTATTCAAGTTCTTCGTACTGATAATGCCAAAGAATATGTCAACTGACAATTTTCTGATTTTTGTGCGAACCATGGTTTGATTCATCAAACTTCTTGCCTCTATACCTCTCAACAGAATGACGTTGTTGAACGCAAGACTCGTCATCTCTTAGATGTTGCTCGCAGCCTTCTGTTACAAATGAATGTTTCTTGGTCCTATTGGAGTCATGCCGTTCTTCTGTCCTGCTATTTCATTAATCAGATACCCTCATCTATTCTTCAGGGCAAGACCCCTTTTTCCATTTTATATCCCACGGCCGAGCCGTTTCCTTTACCGCTTAAGATTTTTGGATGTACAACATTTGTTCACATACCTTCTCTTGGTCGTGACAAGTTTTCTCATCGTTTTGTTAAATGCATATTCCTTGGTTATTGTCCTACTCAGATGGGCTATCGCTGTTTTGATCCTCTTCTATGCAAACAGTATGTGTCTGCGGATGTTACCTTCTTTGAGGATACACCATATGTTTCTCATGATTCTTCTCTCTTGCCTTCTGGTACTTCTTCTTCATTACCTATTGTCTCGGCACCTCTGTCGGAACCAGTTCTTTCCACAACTACTCCTGTTGAGCCGTCTCTTTCTCTCGAAACTGATTCTTTGCCCTTAGAGCCTTTTGCGCCTCTTGCTCCGTCTCTTACTCTGGAGCCTCTTGTGCCTGTTCCAGGGTCTCTTCTTTATTCTGACATTATATTACCTCCTCCGGTCAATAGTGACCTTGATCTTCCCATTGCCCTGCTGAAGGGTGTTTGATGTTGTTGTCTCATATGCTTAGCTTTCCCCGAATGACAAGCGGTTTGCTCTTGCTATCTCTTCTACTGTCATCCCAGCAACGTATCAAGAGGCCCTAGCTAGTCCTCAGTGGAAAGCTACTATGGATGAAGAAATGAACACGTTAACTGCGAGAGGGACTTGGACTCTTGTCCCCCCACCTTTGGGCATTGATGTGGTTGGTTGTAGGTGGGTCTTTGTGATTAAATATCTTCCCGACGACTCAGTTGATTACTATAAGGCATGACTTGTTGCCAAAGGGTTTACTTAGACATATGAGGTGGACTTCTTTGATACCTTTTCTCCTGTTGCCCGCATCAACACTATACATGTTCTCTTCTCTGTCGCTGTTAATCGAGACTGGGAGATGTCTCAATTAGATGTGAATAATGCCTTCCTCTATGAAGATTTGCATGAGGTAGTTTACATGGAGCAACCTCCAGGGTATGTTGCTCAAGGAGAGTCTCAGATATGCAAACTTTGGAAGACGATTTATGACTTAAAGCAGAGTGCACGAGCTCGGTTTGACAAGTTCAGTGGAGTTGTTTCTCTTATTGGATTCAATCGAAGCTCTGCTGAGCATTCTCTGTTTATACGCAAGACTACTAAAGACCTTGTGGTTCTTGCTGTCTATGTTGATGATATTCTTTTGACTAGGGATGATAATGAAGACATTGATCTAGCCAAATGACATCTTCGACAACATTTTGGTACTAAGGATATGAGAACTCTGAAGTACTTTCTGGGAATTGAGATTTCACGAAAGAGGAACTCACAGCGAAAGTATGCGCTAGATCTTTTAAAAGAAATCGGTCTTCTTGGCACGAAACCTGCTAGTTGCCCGATGGCGATTGGAGATGATAAAGGGTGGACTGACGCTTCTCTTCTTCTTCTAGATTTCACTATATACAATCGTCTTGTAGACAAACTCATATATCTGACTGTTACTAGACCAGATATCTGTTATGCAGTTGAGAAGGTTATTCAGTTTATGCAGAATCCTAGAGAGTGTCATCTTCGGTCTGCTATGAAGATTCTAGAGTATGTGAAATGGTCTCCAGGAAAGAGCTTGTTGTTTCAGAAGAATGGTCACCTGAAGATTGAAGCATATTCTGATGCCAACTATGCTGATGATAACAAGGAAGATAGAATGTCTACATCAGGTTTTTACACCTTTGTAGGAGGAAACCTTGTAAGCTGGAAAAGCAAGAAACAGACAGTGGTTTCTAGGTCAAGTGCTGAAGCAGAGTGTAGGAGCATGGACTCAACTACCTGTGAGTTGAAATGGCTACAGATACTTTTGCTTGACTTGGGAGAAGTCTACGACCATGCTCTTCCTATGTTCTGTGATAACAAAGCCGTCATTTACATATTAAAGAATCCTGTCTTTCATGAGAAGACAAAGCAAATCGAGGTGGATTGTCATTTCATTAGAGAAGAGGTATTGAAGAATCAAATCTGTACTCCCTTTGTCAGTTCTGATAAATAACTGACAGACTTTTTCACAAAACTTGTTTCCGCTTCAGATGTTTGTAGCAAGCTGAACATGATTGACATATACGCTCCAGCTTGAGGGGGAGTGGGTTTGACACTTTAGTCGGGAGGTCTGGCGGTTAGTCCTGACAGTTAGTCCAGGCGGTCTGGGTGTCTGGCGGGTTGGTGCAACAGTCTGACAGTGATCCGCTGCTGGCGGTTTGGTGATTAGCCGCAATTGCGGCCTGGTGGCAACCCGCAGTTGCGGTCTGACGACTTGCCGCAACAACGATCTGATGGTTAGCCGCAACTGCGGTCTGGTGGCAACCCGCAGTTGCGGACATGTGGCAACCCGCAACAGCGGTCTGATGATTAGCCGCAACTGCGGCCTGGTGGCAACCCGCAGTTGCGGTCTGGCGGCTTGTCCAGCGGACTTCCCTGGCGGACTGGTGGATAGCCGCAACTGCGGCCTGGTGGCAACCCGCAGTTGCGGTCTGGCGGCTTGCCCAACGGTCTTCCCTGACGGACTGGCAGTTTCCCTTGGTATTGTTGGGTGGTTTGTTATTCTTTTGTATAGTGTGCGGTTTGACATTGTCAAACTGCATAAGCCGCGCGAATTGTATTTAGTCCCACATTGTTTGTTGTATTCTCTCTTCTCCCTCTGTTTTTATAAATAAGGGGGCATACCTATGTAATAATTATCTTTTTGGAGCAATAAATTTTGCGGTTTATTTAGCTTTTTGTCCATTTTTCACAGTTTTAAACAGAGTTTTGTGCCTTCATCCCTCCCTCTTCTGACCCACACCCTCTCTACCTCTCTCTTTTCTCCTTCACAGTCTTCCGCACGATGACGTCTCCTCCACGCATGTCCAATTGCCTGTCACAGACACAACGTATGATCCGTGTTCGAACTTTGATCTGTGCAGCCTTACTTCATTTTTGCGCCCTTTGCAATATCTAAGTCTGCCTTCACCTTTTCTCAATCAACAAAACTATGTGCACACACAAGTATATGGTGGAAAATAGGATAACACTCAAACTTCTATTCACAATTTCAAAGATCGACAACTCTTAACTATTTGATGACTTGCATGCTTGGCTCAAATGACCACCTATCCCCTTTTATCGCCTCGAAGGGGCTTTCCCTTTAACCAAGAGAAGACTCTGAAAACTTTCTACTTCAGACTTCTCTAAATTCTTCTACACTTATCTCATAGTTTTGTATAGGCCTTCACACTATTCTACAACATTCAAGAGTATTCTATACTATTCTAGAATGCTTTATTTCTACGAAATTCTACGTCATCCTAGAAATCTCTACACACCTAGGGTTTTTTAGAAGGTTCCACACTCTAAAATATTCTTTACACATTTCTACAATATTCTAAAGCATTTTACATGACTCTAGAATCTTCTGGAAGACTATATATCATTCTAGAATTTTCTATCTTTAAGATTTTTCTCTAGTCGTTTGGAGACTTTCACAATCTTCCGCTTTATAGAATATCTTATCCTTGCTTAAGTCATGCACACAATGTTAACACTTTTTTTCACATGCATTAGACATAATGCAAGACATATGCCTATGCCTTTTAGCGTGATGCCCCACTTAATGCAATCCATATCGTCTGGATTCATCCTTTATCATCCATGCACTGAGTGTGTGCACCAAGTCTTTATACCACGGTTCATTGCTCCTTGTCGTCTTGCGGGTCAACCGATATTGACATCCTTTGCCGCAAGTTTCCATCGCCTTGCTAAGCACCAAGGCCTTTAACCACTTGGGGTAGATGATCCTTTATGATGAAGTTTTGAGCTCCACCCATTGCTGCCCCTTTCTCCAGGCTTATGATTTGCAATAGGGCTGATAGGGATTCCCTCATCTTTAAGAGTTTACTAGCCTCAGCATTAAGAATATTCTCCATCTCTCTTTGGCCCCCCTCCTTGGATTTTGGCTCCTTCATGCACTTGGATGTGTCTTTGCCTCTCGCTTGGACTGTCGCCATAACAGACTCCATATCGCTTATACAACTCTGTAATGTTGTCTTATGGCCCCTCAAACTTCTATGAAACTCTTTCATCATGTCTTGTTGTTTGATGTGCCCGTTGTGTATCCCTATAAAAACCAGCAATGAGCTTACCTCTAATTGGTTGAATTTTGCTGAAATTTGCCCCACTTGGTTGAATCTGACTCTGATACCAATTGTCACAGACACATCACTGCACCCGTGCTTGAATTTTGATCAATGCGGCCTTAGCTCCTTTTTACGCCTTTCATAATAGCTATGTCAACCTCCAACTCTTCTATAGCAATGAAATTATATGCACACACACAAGCATACAGTGGAGAGGGGAGATCACTCAAGAATATTTAAACTTTTATTCACTACTTCAAATATTTACAACTCTTGACTCTTTAATGACTTGCATACATTGCTTGGATTGATTCTAAGATTGCTTGGCTCAAATGACCACCCACCCCCCTTTTTATAGTATCGAAGGGGCTTTCCTTTCAATCAATGGAAGACTCTAAAATAGACTCTTCTAAACTCTTCTATACTTATCTCATGACTAAGTAAAGTCTCCACTCTATTCTATAACATTCAAGAGTACTCTAGACTATTCTAGAATACTCTCTACTTTTACAAAATTTCACGCTATTCTAGAAATCTCTACACACACCTAGAGTTTTTTAGATGGTTCCACACTCTTCTAAAATATTATAGAAATCTCCACATGATTTCACAATATTCTAAAGCATTCTACATGATTCTAGAATCTTCTAGAAGTTTCCATCTCATTCTAGAATCTTCATTCATCTTCAAGATTTCTCTTCAGTTATTTGGAGACTTCCACAATTACAAGAGTAACAAGACATACTCCTATGCCTTTTAGTGTGATGCCCCACTCGATGCAATCCATATTGTCCGGATTTATCCTTTGTCATCTATGTGCTTGGTGCGCACAACAAGCCTCAATGCCACGACTCATTGCTCCATGTTGTCTTGCGGGTCAACAGATATTGACATTCTTTGCCGCAAGCCTCCATCACCCTGCTAAGCCTTTGCACTAAGGCCTCACACCATATGTCATGTATTTTATGGGCATGCCATAACCTCTTACTTTGTCTGCATATGTGATGCTCTGATTGCACACATACTATAACAAGTCTTGGCATGGTTCTCCATCTTTACAAATGTATCCATAGTTTTCTCATCTAGAGTGTCTTTGACGTCGCCATAATGTTACCATCTTAGTGTGGTTCTTGAGTCTCAAGTGAAAATGACTTTGTTTCCCGAGTATCCAGAGAAAAAAACTTAATCAGCCTTAGATAGGCAGTGGATTATCACAAATACTGTGGAAGAGAGGAGTACATTTTATTTAATCAGTGTATGTAAACATTTTACGTGAAAACGTAAGACAATAGGTAGGGAAATGTCCACTGCTTTAACTGTTACAACCGTAGATCACATTAATATAATATCCAAAATAAGCCGTATGTCCATGACCTCTTCCTTTGTCTACATATGCCACGCTCTGACCGCATACGTTCTATGACAAGTTTTGGGCGTAGTTGTGCTCCATCTTTGCAAAGGTTTCCATGGTACTCGCCATTTGCTTTGACGCCGTCATAATTTTAAGATCTTGTAAATGACCGAACCATCCCAAACCAATTTTTCAGTTACCTGAATGGTTCGATTTCAGTTTTCCTGTTAAAAAACCAAACTGCATTGACTTCTAATACAAGTAAAACTATTACCAATAAAGATCTTTGAATTGTTGTTATTAAGTAAATAGTGCTTGCAAGTTATATCATTTGAATGATTTCAATGTTATTTTGATCTAGATAATGATGGAGATCGCTCGCGTGACATTGGAGGAGTCGACTGGGCTGATTTTTTTAATCATCAAAAAGACGATCGAAGACTGTGATAGCGACTGACTTGTTTTTTTATATAAAAAGGATAGCCCGGTGCACAAAACATGCTCGCGCAGCGAGGGTCTGGGGAAGGGTCCCAACCACAAGGGTGAAATGTAGGCAAACCTTACCCTGTATTGTTTTTTCATATATTTTTTTTAATTTTTTGAGCTCTATTTTGAGAGTTAGGGCACCAGGGCCGGTCTGCGATAGGGGACTTCCGATTTATTTAACCTAAATCTTTTCCCTTATATCTCAATCAGCTAGGGCAATGTATCGAGAGTTCACAGTTTCTGCACAGAAACCACTCCGTCCATGGTTGTCGACTCATACAACCCTTGGTGCGACGCTAAAGGCATCTTTCGTTGCTTCTGTCAGTACCGACGCCATCCTCTTCGCCTCCCGTAATCTCCGCCATTCATTCCTTGCAAGTCCACACCTCTCCCCTGTAAAATTTCTACCATCGTGCCTCACACACCCATCCAAAGCACCGACTGCCATGGTTCCTCTTGCCTCCAACAGCCACAACCCCGTCGACAGCCGCTCCCTCCTTCCTTGATCTTGCCACCACCTCCCACCGCCCCCACCCGTGCCACCTGAGCTTCAAGCCGCTAGATCTCCCTCCCTCCAGTCATAGGGTTCCTCCGGAAAGCCTCCAACCACCACATCCTTCCATTCTTCAACCTTCCCAAGCCCTTCAATCTCTCTCCCCACCCTTAACCCTAGACCCCCAATAGT
This sequence comes from Platanthera guangdongensis, assembly GCA_039583875.1. Taxonomy (NCBI): domain Eukaryota; kingdom Viridiplantae; phylum Streptophyta; class Magnoliopsida; order Asparagales; family Orchidaceae; genus Platanthera; species Platanthera guangdongensis. The sequence goes on along the minus strand of CM077150.1, from coordinate 9,260,233 downwards.
TTCCAAACCTCTTCTACCTCCTCCAACAATCTCCCAAAGCCATCCTTGTCATGTATACCTCAAAAGTGTCCCCTTCCAAGCCCCGTCCCAGCTTTGCCACCCTACAAAATCCCGTTCTCCCTTCGACAGACCCTACACATCATCCTCTTCCTTTCCGAAAATTCATCACTACCATCAAAACTCCCCCCCCACCACCGACATTAACTACTCGGTAAGTTTGCATCTTAGATTCATTCCCTTTGCGTTATACAAGTGCTACTTGTATTTGTTTAACTATTTGGCTCATATTGATTTGACGTGTTGCTCTTTTAATCGTACGTTGCTTATTCACCTGTATTTACGTTCAGTGCAATCTCAATTAATATGTGATTATTGTTTGCTTACATTGCAATATTGTGATCAATTACGACACCTGCTCTAGATTTTAAATTTAGAATTGTTTAATTAATTTGCGCAACAACATTAAAGTTTATGTTGACAATCATTTGCCTATTGGACTGCGTGCTTGCATTCTCCAATATCTTCATTTTATGGTTTTTCATAGGTCCATTGCATTCATCGCATACTCGCTTGCATTGCACTTATGATTAGGGTATCCACGTCAAATAAAATTTTCAATGTATATATTTTATAAACCAAGAAGTAAACAATTTATTGAGTTGAATTTTTTATATCTTATTATCTTTTTTACTAAGTTTTGCAATATGAATATTCAACCATATATTTTTCATGCAATATGAGTAGTTAACTACAATATATCATCTGTAAGGAAAGTTGATGGGTATCATGCCACATGACTCGTGAGGGTCTACTCGCTATGTCCACAAATCCAGTGACGACCAGGACCACTTATCATGAGCAATGTTGTAAATATCGGATGTCGGAGACATGTCACAGATATTTTTAAATATCAGATTTTCATGTCTTATAAATAATATTTTTTATTTTTATATATAGTAGCTATAATTGTATGTTATAAAAATAATATAACAAATTGATAAAAAATGAGCCATTTATATTACAAAATAAAATTGAATAGTATCTAAGATAAAATGTTAATAACAAATACAAAATGATATATTATAAAATATATTTAATAATATACAATTATTTTATTTTGATAACAATAAGTTTATTACAAATAAAGATGATTTAAAAGTTAAAAATATTTGATTGATTATAAGTCTTTTCAAATTTATAAATTTATATTAAAAACATGCAAACAATCAACTAATAAATATATTAAATGTTTTTCAGTTTTGTAATATGAAATTAAAAAATTATGAAATAATTGTAGAAAATTAGTTGTAAGAATAAAGCGTTTAAAAAATCGAAACAATAAGTGTAATCGATTTAAACATACATAATATAATATATATATATGCGATTTAAATACACATAATATAATATATATATGCGATTTAAACATACATAAGATAATATATATATGCGATTTAAACATATGCTGCTAGTCTTCTAATGTAACATAAAATAAAATAGCAGACAATAATTTTAGAAGTTGTGTTGACCAATATATCAGAAAAAATCGGACATGTCGGTCTATATTTGTTAAAATGACAATCTATTTTTTTAGAAAAACATACCGTTTTGTCCTTAAAAAGATATGTCGGGAGACATGTCAGCGGACATTTAAAACAATTATCACGAGGGATCGTCGATCAAAACATTTTTTGTTTGTTGTGTTTTTTTTATTTTTCATGATATTTCTGTATATTCCGGGCATCACAACGAACTATGAATCATGACCGTTTGTTGCCCCTCTAGTCTAAATAAGTGATAGATGGTACCATGGAGGGTTATTGAAAGATTGGGCAAAGAAACCTCCTTTTGATCACCCGGTGCTGAAGCCGGAACTCCAAGTGCAAAGCTTGGACACCACATTCCTCTCCCCATTGCCCTCAACCCGCCACACCCTCCTCCTCATTTCCATAATCCATTATCTGTCCCTTCCCATCCTCTTCATATCACCTAGCCAGCCACTCCCTCCTCCCCACCTTCATTAACCGACCACCTCCCCATTCCCTCAACACCTCCTAGCCAGCCACCCCTCCCACCTCCCTCCACCCCTTCCTCCACCAAAGTACCGACAACCCCTATTTCTCCCCACCCCTCCACATCTCCTAGCCGTCCACCACCACAAATCCTGTTCCTCTTCAAAATCCCTCCACTAGGCTATCTCCACCATCACTTTCTCCTAATTCCATCCACTTTCAGTTTTTTGGACCTTTGGACACCGCCGTCAAGTTTCCACCAACAGTACTAGAAATCCCCTCCATTTTCCATTCTCCTGTGATCATCGAAAAGCACCTCCAGCCACCACTACCACCACCTCTGTCGATCCCCTCCGGCCGACCACCACTCTCCCTCCACTATCCTCACCTCTCAATCAACTCCCCACCACTCTACCTCCCCACTGCCTTCACTTCCTCAATTTTAGGACACAACGCCTTACATTCCTCTCCTTCACCCAACTCTCTACCAGGGTTGTCAGGATCGCGATCCGGATCGTAGGATCGCACGATCCTATGATCTGGGTTGTTAAAACCGATCCGGATCGCTTGCTGGATCGATTTTATATGGATCGTGCGTAGGATCGCGCTCCTAAGTCGTAGGATTGTTGAATCACGATCCTACATCGATCCTACCGATCCCGACTCTGCGCTTATAAAAAAAAATCCGGGCTGTTTTTTATTTCTCATTCCCGACTCCGTCGCTCTTGCCCTAATTCCTTCTCCTTGTGACAAATTTCTCTTCCGCAGCGCCGTCACACATCGTGGTCTCTCCGGGCCTCCAACAACTCCACTCTCTCCGACAAGGCAAGTTCATGCAGTCGTGCTCTCTTCTCCAGTCCTCCCTATTTTCTCACCGACGTCGAAGCCTATTCTATTCTTTGCATTTCGACAGTTCGACGGCTCCCGCTCCAGTCGTGCTCTCTCCTCCAGTTTGACGGTCGTGCTCTGTACTCCAGTTCGACGTTCTAGGGTTTTAATTAACAGGTCACTAAAGGCAACTGTTCTTGACGCAAATCTTACCATTATTAGTTCAAAAACAACGCTTTCAGTTATGATAAAATTTAAGCTTTCAGTTAAGCTTGCTGTCATTTGATTTATGTCATTCGGTTAAGTTTGATATGAGCCAACAAACGATTTATGCTTTCAGTTAAGTTTGATTTGATTCGGGTCGCTGGCTGGATTTAAGCTGTTAGTTATGATGAAGTTTAAGCTTTCAGTTAAGCTTGCTTTCAGTTAAACGATTTATGTCATTCAGTTAAGCTTTCAGTTATGATGCAATTCTTACTATCATGTAAGCTTTCAGTTAAGCCTACTATCATTCAATTAAGCTTTCAGGTAAACGATTTATGCTTTCAGTTAAACAATTAGCTTGCTGTCATTTAATTTTACCATTCAATCATTCAATCATTTAATTTTATTAGCTTGTTGTCATTTGATTACTATCATTTAATTTTATTAACCGCAAGTTCTCATTAATTGCAAGTCCCCAATTATAACATTTATAAATTATTCTATTGTATCATTTTTATTTGAAGTGAATAAGAAAATGAGCTTATTTATGTTAAGCTTTTATTCTCATAGTAGTTTTTCAAGGCTATTGTGTCATTTTTTATGATTCTTTGATGATTGCTTCTTTACTTGTGCTAGAAAAAGAGAGATGTCTGGTTTGGGTTCAGCTTCCAAGCCCACTACCATAAAGTCTCGCAAGAATGCTTTAGGTACAAGAAGTGATCCGGGGTGGCTCCATGAGATTGAGATTGATAGTACCACTAAGAAAGTGATTTGCAAATATTGTTAGGTAATTCGATTTGGTGGAATATACAGATTGAAACATCGCTTGACAGATACTAAATTTAATGTTGAAGCGTGTACAAAAGCACATGGAGAGGAAGCTTTGAAGAAAAAAAAGAAATTTTGAAGAAGAGGAGGATGAGGTTGAAGTTGACGTGAGACAAACAAACAAATCAAAAGGGAAGGAGCTAATGGATTATTTGTTAGAAAATCAAGTCAATCGACAATTAATCAGATTTTCGAAAAGAACGCGCATGAGAAAGCATGTCAACAGATTGCTCGCTTTTTCTATACAAGTGTCATTCCCTTTAACTGCATCAAGAACCCGGAGTTCATTTGTGTAGAAAAGATATTCAAACCTTATATATATTTCTTGAATACAAAAATACAAGTATGAATACAAATATATAGGAGAGAGGAGAGGAAGACTCGACTATACAAAAAATATGAGACTAAACACAAAATCCTACATGAGCCATATTAATGGGCAAATACATCATTTTTCCTATTATTCTCTAACACTCCCCAGCAAGCTGGAGCGTACAAGTCGTAGGCATCAAGCTTGAATAAGAATTGAAAGTACATTTGTCGTGGTAGTGCCTTGGTGAAAATGTCAACAACTTGTCCTGACGCAGGAACATTCTCCAGCTCTAACTTCTTTAATTGAACCTTTTCACAAACGAAATGACAGTCAACTTCAATGTGCTTGATCCGCTCATAAAACACAAGATTCTTCGCAATGTGAATTGCAGCCCGACTATCGCAAAACAAGGTTGTTGGTGAGGGTAAAGTGACCCCCAAATCACCAAGTAGACCCTCAAGACAGGTGAGTTCAGATACAACGGTTTCCATTGCACGATACTCAGCTTCAGCAGAAGAGCGAGCAACCACAGACTGCCTCTTGTTACGCCAAGTGATAAGATTCCCCCCAAAATAAGTACAAAAACCTGTAGTGGAACGTTGATCATCCAGGGAGCCCGCAAGTCCGCATCTGAGTATGCAACAAGAGATAGAAAGGAGGATGACTTATATACCAGTCCTTGTCCAGGGGCTGTCTTCAAATATCTGAGGATGCGTTCTACTGTCTGGAGATGAGAAGTCCGAGGAGCATGCATAAATCGGCTGACCACTACAACAACAAACGAAATATCAGGTCTTGTAACTGTTATGTATATCAGTTTTTCCACAAGACAACAATAATACTCAGAGTTCATAAGCAGAGAATCAGAGTCAGACCCGTGAACACATAACTTGTGGTTGACATCCATCAGAGTTTCCATGGGTTTACACCCAGAGTAGGCAGCATCGTGGAGGAGATCAAAGCAATATTTCCGTTGTGACAGAACAAGACTATCAGACCGTCTTGCAAACTCAAATCCAAGAAAGTACCTTAGATCTCCCATATCTTTTGTTTGAAAAACAGAGTTCAAATGTTGCTTGATTTTCTGTATCCCTGTGGTGTCATCACCAATAATCAAGATATCATCCACATAAACCAGGAGAATAACAGTCCCAGTTGATTGATGACGAGTGAATAGAGAGAAGTCAGCCGAGCTCCGCTGGAATCCAACGTCGCGAACATGCTTACTAAATTTTTCAAACCAAGCCCCGAGAGATTGTTTCAGACCATAAATAGATTTCCGAAGATGGCATACACGAGGCTCCCACGCGGTCTCAAACCCGGGAGGTTGATGCATGTAGACCGTTTCTTGAAGATCGGCATTCAAAAATGCATTTTTAATATCCAGCTGATGGAGAGGCCAGTGACGGTGCACAACAAGGAGATCAGTACCCGAACCGAGTTCAACTTGGCAACGGGAGAAAAAGTTTCATCATAATCAAGTCTCTATTGTTGAGTAAATCCCCGAGCCATAAGACGTGCTTTTAGCCGGTCGACTGTCCCATCCGGAGAATGTTTTATAGTAAACACCCACTTGCAACTGACACACAAATGTCCGGGAGGAAGAGGAACCAGATCCCAACTCTAGTTAGATCAAAGAGGAGTCATTTCCTCGTCCATGACCGTGCGCCACCTTGGATGTAGAAGAGCCTCCTGCACCGAGTTAGAAATAGAAATGGAGAGGGAGAGAACAAACTTGCGTAAAGGTGGAGAACGGCGATGCAAAGAAACATAATGGGCCATGGGGTGAGCAGTAGATTCTGATGCTGGATCGTCAGTTCGCGGGATAACACTGGTGAAGGAAGGCTGTTGTAGAGCTCTAGAGACCGGGGTACGACGAGTGTAGACACGATGAAGAGGTGGTTTGAGTGGTATAGGTGGAACAGGTGCCAGAAGAGGATTGCGAAGAAGGGGTGGTAGAGAAGATGTGACGGGAACAATCGGACGAGGAATGAAAGGGGAGAGAGGAGGAGCGATGGCAGAGGATGAGTCGTAGAATGGTTGTGCCTCCCGAAAGGTGAGATCGGCAGAGACAACAACTTTGTCAGTAGTCGGGGAATAACACACATAACCTTTCTGGGTCCGAGAGTACCCGAGAAACATACATTTGCTGGCCCGAGGAGCAAACTTATTCGTGATCATACCAAGATTGTGAACATAGTATGTACAACCAAATACACGAGGCGTGAGAGTAAATGAGGATTGAGACGGAAAGAGAAGACTAAACGGAGTGGCATAGTCGAGCACAAAAGAGGGCATGCGATTGATGAGGTGAAATGCCGCAGAGACAACAAAGTTCCAAAAACGAGTAGGAATTTGTATCTGAAGCATGAGGGATTGAGTAACATTAAGAAAATGACGATTCTTTCGCTCTGCCACACCGTTCTGTTGAGGCGTATATGCACACGAGGTTTGATGTATAATACCGAATTCGTTGCATAAGTTCGCAAATGCCCGGCTAGTGTATTCCCTGACATTATCCGTGTGAATGACTTTTAGAGGAGTGGGGAACTATGTACGTATTTCACTAAGAAAGGCGCAGAATGTAGTGGTTAGTTCAGCACAATCCCAAAGTAAGTATAACCAGGTTAAACTTGAATAATCATCAATAAAAGTGACAAAATAGCAAAAGCCAAACATACTAGGGGTTTTATTAGGTCCCCAAATATCAAAATGCACCAATGATAATGGAGTATCACTCCGAGTACAAGCAGGAGAAAAAGAAACACGATACTGTTTGCCAAAGATACAAGACTCACAAGAAAATTCATGTAGGGAGACATCCAGAAGAGCCTTCTTGAGAATCTGGAGGGGAGCATTCCTAAGATGACGATGCCAATCAATAGTAGGGACAACAGAGAGAGCATAAGGAGGGATATCGAGGAGGTAGAGCCCATTTGACAGCCGTCCCTTACCAATGATATTCTGCGTTTGCCGATCCTGCACAACAAAGGTAAACGGTGAGAAAGTAACACAACAATTATGGTCTTGTGTGAGGCGGCTAACAAAGAGCAAGTTAAATGGGGAACTGAGAACATGAAGAGCAGAAGTCAGAGAGAGAGTGAGTGTGAGGTGTATATCAGCAACACCAGAAACAAGGGTGGTATCACTATTTGCCACAATGATGAACTTGAGGTGAGTAGTCATCGAATATTGCGCAGGACGTTGCGAAGTAATATGATGTGTGACACCCGAATCCACAATCCAGTGAGAGCTCTGTGAGAGACAAGATATACCTTCATTGGAAATAAATGCGACGAAGCCAGACGAGCGAGAGATCACCCCTTGCAGGTGTTGGAGCTGAGTGCGTAGAGCAACAATGTCTGCTCGAGCAGAGGCAGCGGAGTCCGGGGCAGGAGTAGCGGGAGGATCAGCCATAGCAGGAGCGGCAAGATGTGGAGACGGATCATGTTTGCGATAGCAGGTGGCCTCAAGATGACCATCCCGTCCACAATAGGTGAGATTTGCTAGACCGGTCACGTCCTCGTGACGTGTTGCGTCCCCCACGGGCAGAGGACCCTCGAGCAGGCGGAGCGGGTGTAGAGTACTGTAGAATAACTGGGGAGATAATAACAGGAGCATCATGGGTCGGGGTGACCTTCATAAGTATAGAGCACACATCAGACAAAGATGGTGTGGTAGTAGATGAAAGAATTTGGGCCTGAACACCGTGTTGGTGAGAGGGAACCCGAGACATCATCATCACAATCCCGACAGCTTCTTTCTGGGTCCGTTGAGTGGTCAGATCTGTAGTGGGAGGCTGATGTTGGATTCAGGCCTCGACCAGGGTCTTGGCTTTAGCAACAAAGGAGATTATATCACCAGGAGTCCTGGGATCTTGGTTCTGAAGATTCGAGATAATATCAAATAAGTGTTGCAAACTATTCTGCCCAGAGTAAACAGAATGGAGTTCCTCCCACATGGCCTTGCATACATAGCCTTGCCGTGTCATGATACACAGCCATTCGATAGGGCTCGGTGTCTATGAAGTTGAGTAGCCAAGATTGGACCAGGCCATCATCTCGAAGCCACTCATCGGTGGGAGCGGGCGGCTTGACCCGAGTCAGGTGATGAAGGCCTTTCGTCTGCTGGACGCGACGAACCGAGTGTACCCATTCCACAAAAATTTGCTTCCCACTGAGAGAGATAGTAGTAATTCGGGGTTCATTGCGAAGCTCGGGAACTGGAGCCGCAACACGATTAAGTAGAACCGAGGAGGCATTAGAATTTTCGGACGCCATGAGTTCGCAGCGGGTAGAATAAGCCCCCAACGGTTAAAGGTATAACAACAAGAATCCTGGGCGGACAGCGCCAGAAGCAGAGGCCGGCGAACATGCACTAGACCGTGCAGTTAGAAGCAGACCGCAACAAGATCAGCAGAGAAAACGAGAAGCCGCAAGCAGTCCGCGCGAACAACCAAGTCGAGTAGAGAGGCACTAAGCGGCAAGGCAGACGACAATAGAAGAGCGACAAGGCAGTTCGGTCGACAAGAAGGCCCCGCAGAAGAAGTCTTGCGCCACAAGGAGACCGCACGACAAGAAATGATGCCAAAGCAAGAAAGACTCCTTGCGACAAGAGCGAGAAGACTCCTTGCGACAAGAGGTTTGTGCGACAAGGAGAACGCGTGGCAAGAAACGAGGCCGCAGTGGGAAAGACTATGACAACCCGAGAAGATGTCGTGCGACAAGAAGTCAGCACGACAAGAAGAGAGAGAAGGTCGCAACGGACAGGAACTGGTCGTAGTGGACAGGAACAAGTCGCAGCGGATAGAACACGGGGCCAGACGGTGAGATCTAACTGCAGGAAGAAGGGAAGCCGCAGAGGGTAGAAAGCAGCCCGTAGCGGTTAAGAGAAACTAACCGCACAGGAGCAGGGTCCACTTGCTAGAGAGAGGAAGACTATAAAAGGAGTGTAGAAGAGAAAGAAGAGTTGGATCCACAAGAGAGAAGAATGGGGCAGTTAGAAAGGAGGAAGCCGCAGAGGCAAAGCGGTCAAGCAGAGACACAAGCCGCCCTGTTAACCGAAAGACTGGGCGGTTAGGAAAAACAGGTCGGACCGTTCGCTCTGATACCATGTTGAAAAGTGGTTCAAACCTTGTATATACTTCATGAATACAAAAATACAAGTATGAATACAAATATATAGGAGAGAGGAGAGGAAGACTCATCTATACAAACAATGTGGGACTAAACACAAAATCCTACATGAGCCATATTAATGGGGCAATACATCATTTTTCCTATTATTCTCTAACAATTAGCATGGTTAAAGCAATAAGCCGACATGGCCCGGGAATGAAATCACCTTCCTATTATGATATTAGAGTAAACTATCTAAAACAAGAAGTTGATAGAACTCTAGAATTACTAGAGGAGTACAAGGTGGAATGAAAAATAGTTGGTTGTATGATTATGTATGATGGATGGTCAGATAGGAAACGAAGAACTATATGCAACTTCCTGATGAATAGTCCCAATGACACAGTGTTTTTATCATCGATAGATACTTCAGAAATTTCCAAAATTGTGAATAAAGTTTTCGAAATGTTAGATGAAGTTGTGGAAAAGGTTTGGGAAGGAAATGTTGTCCAGATTATGACAAATAATGCTTCAAATTACAAGGCTACTGGTGAAATGTTGATGGAGAAGAGAAAACATTTATATTGGACACAGTGTGCCGCACATTGTATTGACTTGATTTTAGAAGATTTTGAGAAAAAATCGATTTTCATAAATTAACAATTGCAAAGGCAGAAAGATAACAACATACTTATATTCTAGAACTCTTCTTCACACTTGTTTGCTTGTCTTTATGAATGAGAAAAAGTTAATCCGACCTGCAGTTATTAGATTTGCAACAGCTTATTTGACATTGGGATGCCTTTCTGAAAATAAAGGTGGTTTGATGACGATGTTTACTTCTGCCAAATGTAAGTCCAGTCGATTTGCTGGTTCAAAGGAGGGGAAAGTTGTTCAAAGAATTGTTTTGATTCAACTCGATTTTGGTCTCATGTTACATTATGCTTGAAGATAGGACTTCCACTCATCAAATTGCTCAGAATGGTTGATTCAGAGGGTCCTATGATGAGATTCATATATGTGCAAATGGATAGTGCTGTTGATATGAGACAATATGGGCCATCATTGATGATAGATGGTCAAGCCAACTGCATAGACCATTGCATGTTGCAGCTTACTATTTGACCTTAATTATCATTACAACCCCTCCTTTAGAGCAGATGCAAAATTAAAAATTGGGTTTATACTTGCCTCTTGCGAATGATTCTTAATAAAGATGAGAGAACAAAAATAGACATTCAGATGGATGATTTCAAACATGCTAGAGGATTATTTGGTTTAAACTTTGCAAAATCAACTAGAACCAAAAGAACTCCAGGTTAAACATATTTGTTTAATGCTATTTTCAATTATCAAGCAATAAACATGTTATTAATTATTATCATATTAAATATTTAATGTATTGTTATTTACAGCTAATTGGTGGGATTCCTTTGGGGATAACTACCGAAATTGAAAAGATTTGCAATCCAGGTTCTTAGTTTGACATGCGGCTTTTCGGGATGTGAACGCAACTGGAGTGCCTTTAGATGGTGAGATCTACTACACAAAAATATACTAAAACTTAACATTGAATATTTGACTGACTTCAATTTCAATCAAGCATGAGTGTTCTTATAATTTTTTTTTAAAATATTTGCATTCAAAAAGAATAAACCGATTGCATCAAAAGAAAATGAATGATCTAGTTTTTGTGATGTATAATATGAAATTGATGGAACGACAAGATAGAAGAGATGTTCATCTAAAGGAGTTTTTAAACTTTGAGGTTATCCCTTCGGATGATGAATGAATCACTGAGAATGAAGATCTTGTTCTTTCCCATAAGGGCAATTGGTTGAGGATTCTTCAAAGTAGTGATGCCCAAGAAACTTATAGTGATGATAGTGTGAGAAGGAATGTTGAAAAATCCATTGCAGCAGTAGCTGATGAATGTAAGTTTGAAATTATTTAATTTGAAAATGCAAAATTATTCAACTATATTATGTATCATAATTAAAATCTTTTTTTATTTTAGGTGGAATATATGATCTCACCAAAAAACACAATGAACTTGATGTTGACGATTATATTAGTGAAGCTGAATGAGATGATGATCATAATGATAGTGATGATGATGACGATGCAGAGAATGTAGAACTTGATGAGGACATGACTGATGTAGCTGTTAAGGATTTATATTAATGATTTTGTATCGGTCCGACGAACATATGTTAAAGATTTATATTAGGACATGCCTGATGTGAACTTTATGTTATTTTTTTGGGTTTAGTTGTTCATTAATTTATTTTTGATAATAAATACTCAAATATTTATTAGTTTTATAGTTTCTTGTGTTAATTGTATGTAATTGGATGATAAAAAATTTATTTACATATTTTACGTCATAATTTATTATTTTTGTAGAATCTTACGATCCTCGATCCAATTCGATCCTACCGAAAAATGACCCTACCTAGGATCTTGATTCGGACAACCTTGCTCTCCACTACCCCTACATCCCACCTCTCCCACGCTCCAAAGCCCCTCTCACAACCCATTGAAACTTTCCCACTTCTCCCCTCACCCAACTGAGCCTCGCTCAACTCCCCACGTCCAAACTGAGCCTTCCTCTTTTCCCAGCAGCCGGCAACCTCCAACAGCCCCCCTTAACCACGCCCCTACCTTCCACCGAGACCCATTCAGAACCCTCAGCCGTCTACTACCTCCCTCCCCTCTACCGAGCTCACTCCATCTCTTGGCCTTTGCCCTGGACACCTCCAAACAGCTTGCAGATACTAGAATTTCCGCCCAGATAGCCCAATCAGCTCTAGGAATTGAGATTTCAGCGACCTTTGATTTCTCCCATCCCCTACTCTCTGCTATCCACCTCCCAACTCCTTACTGGAGCTCCAACACCCAGCCAACGCCTGAAAATCTCCCACTTTCCCCTGCTGCCAGCCCCTGTCCAGGGTTCTTGCACAACAAGCAGTCCCACCCGCCCCCACCTCCTATCCGCCACCGACCACTTCCTGATAGCTCCCCCACACAAATTCTGCCCGATGCCGTCCATCGCCGTCCATCCCTGCTGTAAAGAAATGGTCTCAAATCTTATGAACACTTTTCCATATATTAAAAACAAGTATGAGAACATATATATAGGAGAGGAGAGAGGAGAAGAGTCCTATACAAGAGATGTGGGACTAAAGCAAGAGAGAATAAAATGGGCCAAATTAATGGGCCTTTACAATATATCCTATTTCTCTAACACTCCCCCGCAAGCTGGAGCATACAAATCGTAGGCATCAAGCTTGGATAAGAACTGATGGTACAAATGCCGGGACAATGCCTTGGTGAGGATGTCAGCAACTTGCTTAGAAGCGGGGACATGCTCTAGCTCTAACTTTTTTAACTGAACCTTTTCACGGATGAAGCGACAATCAACTTCAATGTGTTTGGTTCTTTCATAAAAAACTGGGTTCTTCGCAATGTGTATTGCGGCCTGACTATCGCAAAGTAGAACAGTTGGCGAGGATAAGGTGACTCCTAGATCACCAAGAAGAGCCTCCAGCCAGGTGAGTTCAGAAACAACGGCGGCCATTGCACGATACTCAGCTTTAGCAGAAGAGCGAGCAACAACAGATTGTTTCTTGCTGCGCCAAGTAATGAGATTCCCTCCAAAGTAGGTACAAAAACCCGTAGTAGAGCTTCGATCATCCAGGGAGCCCGCATAGTCCGCATCAGAATATGCAACAAGAGATAGAGAAGAAGATGGTTTATATACCAACCCTTGTCCTGGTGCATTCTTCAGGTATCTGAGGATCTGTTCCACAGCTTGTAAATGAGAGCCTCGAGGAGCATGCATATACCGACTGACTACTCCGACAGCAAATGAGATGTCAGGTCTTGTAACTGTCAGATATATCAGTTTTCCTACAAGCCGTCAATAATACTCAGGGTTTGATAGCAGATCATCAGAGTCAGACCCATGGGCACATAGCTTGTGATTGGCATCCATCGGTGTGTCCACAGGTTTACACCCGGAGTAGCCAGCATCACGGAGAAGGTCAAGGCAGTACTTCCGTTGGGATAGGACAAGTCCATCAGGACGTCTTGCGATTTCAAGGCCAAGGAAGTATCGAAGGTTGCCCAGATCTTTTGTTTGGAAAGCAAAGCTGAGATGTTGTTTGACCTCTAGTATCCCTTTTGAGTCATCGTCTGTGATTAGGATGTCATCAACATATACCAAAAGGAGAATCGTGTCTGTTGTTCTATGTCGAGTGAACAGAGAGAAGTCTGCCGAACTCCGAGTAAAACCAACTGCCTGAACAACTTTACTGAACTTATCGAACCATGCCCGCGGTGATTGTTTGAGATCATAGATAGATTTCTTAAGATGACAAACTCTGGACTCCCCCGTGGTCTCAAACCCGGGAGGCTGTTGCATATAGACGGTTTCTTGTAGGTCGCCATTGAGAAACACATTCTTGATATCGAGTTGGTGCAAGGGCCACCGACGATGCACAGCGACAGGGAGAAGGACACGAACCGTGTTGAGCTTGACGACCGGAGAGAAGGTCTCCTCATAGTCGAGACCGTGTTGTTGAGTAAAGCCACGAGCCACCAGTCTGGCCTTAAGACGGTCAACCGTCCCATCGGAAGCATGCTTGATGACAAAGACCCATTTGCAACTAACTGTAGTCTGCCCAGGTGGTAGAGGGACCAAATCCCAAGTCTGATTCGCCCAGGTGGTAGAGGGACCAAATCCCAAGTCTCATACCTTGTCCCCATGGTCGAGCTAGAGGGGCCTTGAAGAATAAAGTCATGGTGTAAAACATGCCAGTTGGTCTACGATTGTCGGCAGGGTCATGACGAGAATAAGAATCAATGAGCGAATTTGTCAGGGTCCTTTGTAACTTGAGGCGCAAAAATTATTTCAGCAAAACAAAGCAGAGTGGTGGTGACGTGGCACCGTAGTGAAGGCGGCGAGACAATCACTGCATACAAAAATGGGTCTATAAAACCCACAAGGAGGAATGTTGGTTGCGTGCATGTGGCACACCAGTTGAAAAAGAATGATTTGCAAAAGTAGTGAGGTTGAGAGAATGTGGGCCGTAAAATATAAGAGGGAGATGGGTGTGGATGCGGGTGAACCCTGAGCACGGTGGGGTATTGGAGACGCCTGTTATTAAAGGGCGTGAAGGACTGCATAGGCCATGAAAAACTGCATGAGGGGGGGGGGGGGCTTGTGGCTGTTGAAAAGCGGAAGGGTACGGGAGGAAGATTGACCCATTGAAGGCGTGGGATAGGAGGTCAACATGGAGGAGGAATAAGACCAATGAGGAGCAGAGAGGACATGGGCTTTAATGGTGCTTGAGGAAGAAGCCGACGACGTAGCACACACGCCATGACAAGGAGGTCATCCATGACAGCTTCAATTTGATCGTATTGAGCGTGCAATGAGTCCGGAAGGAGGGCCATAGTGGAGAAGGGTGCGATCAACAGAGCGGTGGTGGGATCCGGGTTGCGGACGCGAGTAAGACAACGAGATGCACACCAGTGTGCGTTTGAAAGTGATCGTGTTGATCGGTGGTGATCCCAATCAGTGTCAAGTTGGAGCTCCTTGTGCACCAGAGAGGAGGAGACGAAGGACGCACTGAATCGCGGTTGTAGGCGCGTTGGACCATAGAAGCGAGGTGGATGGTCGACACGTGTTGGAGCTCAGTCTGGACGCGATTGAATAAAAGTGGAGCAAACCCGTGGCTGACGGGAATGGTGGAGATCCACATAAGGTTCCAGTGGAAACCCTAGGTGAGTTGCTGGTCAGACCAAGTAATACGAATAAGTTGCGCCATATTATGAATTACGAACACAAACAAAGAAAGTGCATTTTTGCATGAAAATAATAGATAAACTCGAGAGACAAACTCTCACCAAACACTCGGAGGCTGAGCCCTCCAAAGCGCTCTTCTTTCCAAGAGAGTGCAAAACCTAAATGATCCAAATATCAAAGATTTCACACCCAAGGGCTTCTTATATAAGTGGAGATCCCGCTACAAGACAAATACACTAAAAGACATAATGACATAATTAATACACTATTATTATAAATATAAACACGTCATTAAGAGAAAAATCTCATTGAGAGAAACACGCCATTGTGAGACTCTCGCGAAGTGAGGCCGATCGTCCGAGCGCAGATGGGTGACATCTTCGCAATGTGTATACGTATCATTAGCATATTTTTAAGAGTTTCTTTAAGATATTTTTGTTCAAAATTACTTAAATAGTAAACCAAAAACCGAATCGAGTAAACTGACCAAAAAAACTGAACCAAACCGACAAAAATCATGTTAGTTACGGTTTTGGTCCAAACCAACCCAAACCGAATCGCTTGCAAGTTGCATTCTCTGCGGATCAGTTGGTGATGAGCATTCGCAGGAGAATGCTTTATCAAGGAGGTCGGGGGATCGAGCCCTGGCCTCAACAACCTATCGGCTCTGTTGTGGGGCCGGCGATGAGTTGGAGTGTACGGCCCGCGGGCCTGATAAAGCCCATCGGGTGGACTCCCGGTGGGACCCCTGGGCAGGTGCTGGCGCCAGGGTGGCAGGCAGGTGCTGATGCCTGTCCTGCATCATAAAAGTGCACTTTTATGATGAGCAGTTGGTGATGAGCATTCACAGGAGAATGTTTTATCAAGGAGGTCGGGGGATCGAGCCCTGGCCTCAACAACCTATCGGCTCTGTTGTGGGGCCGGGGATGGGTTAGGGTGTACGGCCCGCGGGCCTGATAAAGTCCATCGGGTGGACTCCCGGTGGGACCTCTGGGCAGGTGCTGACTCCAGGTGCCAGGGTGGCAGGCAGGTGTTGATGCCTGTCCTGCATCACCTCCCCTCGAAGTTTGTGTAATTACAGCTTGCACCCCTCTAACTTTCAAAATTACAATTACCACCCCTCAATGCTTACACCCCCCCTCCCCCCCCCCCCCCGGTTAATTAATTCCAGGGGGCTACTTTTATGCATGGATATGAATTGTAAACATTGAGGGGAGGTTTTTGTAATTTCGAAATTTATGGGGTGTAAGCAGTAATTATGCAAACTTCTAGGGGAGATCCCTGTAAATAACCCCATATATATATATATTAATTTTGTTTCCCTATGGATCGAGGAGAGGGGTAGCTACATGGCATGCACCAAAGTTATTTTTCTTTTGTTTTATGGGGTTTCGCCATTCTAATTTTGACTATTTTTTATGGCGGCTATGCTTGGTCTTAAATGAGCATTTCAAATTCTTTAGGTTTTATTGGCGATATTTTCATAACTATATTTCAATATTCAGGTTTGCTTACATCCAATAAATTACTTGTTAAACGTTATTTGCAGAGAGATTCTGTTTCAAGAGCCCTCTCTTCTGGGAATGTATTTTTGCTTCATGGACCTCCTGGCACCGGTAAAACAACAACTATTGTGGAGATAATATTGCAAGAAGTAAAACGTGGTTCTAAGATTATGGCATGTGCTGCCTCTAATATTGCCGTTGACAATATTGTTGAGCGACTTTTTTCACACAGGTACTTTGACTTAATTTTCTGAAGCACAACTTGTGATTTTGTTACTATTCAACATTGTATCTTGTATAATTGTTTTGAATTCCTATTATATTTGACATGTTTTATTTGTTTTTCCACACATTTTTATATCATTATAGCCTATCCATGGTGTCAATGACCATTAGTGTTGTCATTTGTTGGGTAAAATGAGTACTCAAGTCCTATGTGTATTCAAGTTTGAGAGAAAACACATTTGCACTAAAGAGTTTGTTAGGATCTCACTCATCAGTTATCTATTACAGTTATTTTATGTATATTTTATTATGAGTTTTTATGTGTCGAGTTCGAGTTGTATGAGTCAAGTTGAGTCTTTAGAGTTTAAATATTTTTATTTAATGTTTTAGGGTTAATGTCTTTGGTCTATAATAGACCCCTTGGGTCAGTGTACGTGGCATGAATGAAATTATGAATGTTCTATTTCTCTTTCCAATGGTTTTTTCCTTCTCACATTTCTAGTGTTAGGGTTGAGCACGACTCTTCTTCTTCCTCTCCCCTCGCATTCTCTGTGTGTTGAGCTCGTCTACCCTTGTATCTCCGCTTCCAACACCGCCTCTGACGACATTACAGGCAAGACCCATAACTTCTTGGTATCAAAGCGATTTGATCCTCCCCCACACATCCCTGATCGATCCTTCTCTTATCTTTCGTGCACGATCCAACAGCTTGGACAACTTGACCCCTCAGACAACAGCTCTTCCAACCCTCGGCCAGTCTTTCACCACACTATCAATCTTCTTCAATCTTTATCACATTTGGTCTTTTTCCGTTTGGATCGCCCACTATAGACCACATTGATCCCTTAGTACCCTAGCCTTGCACTTGTCAGAATCCTCAACTGCGCACCACGATCTCAGTGCTTGAAGGCGACACCATCTGTGGAATCTCCACCGCACCATCTTTCCGCGGACCAGTTCAACCGGAGCCTTCCGTCGCTGCTCCAGCCACTTTATCTTTCCACAGTCTCGTCCAACCTGAGCCTTTTGTCGCTTCTCCAGCCGCCGCAGTCAGTCCAGCCAGAGCCTTTCGTCGCTGCTCCACCCGCTTCTTCAAGTCACCCTTATCTTCCTTGAGCCCACCAAACAACAACAGACCAACCCATTTCATGCCGCCCGCGACATCCGCAAAACAAATTTTCCCAAACTTTTTATCTAATTAATTGATTAATTAATTTTTAATTGGATTAATTGGTTTAATTAATTATTGCGGCATGATGACGAGCTCCAGTGAGCAAGCTGCCCTCTGTTCGATGCTCAAGAAGTTACGGGAGATGTTTGTGTCATAGAACTCCGCGCTTGCGTGACTCACCACCAGATTGATCGACGCTCCGGGGGTCGGTCCGACCGGAGCAACCATTGGTTCCACCAGCGCAACCATTGGTTCCACCAGCGCAACCATCCATCCCAGCTTGCCTTGCCTCACCGACACCTACGGTTTCTCCACCGAGGCTGATGAGTGCGCTTCTGACACTCATGCCACCGTGGAACCCTGTAGGCCACCTCCTGACACTGCTTCGCCCATCCCCGCCGCCGATTCCACTACAACAGTAATCGATCCCACTGGTGCCTGTAGACGTTCACCGCCTCATGCTATTCTTGATGCACCACCACCACCCTTAGTTTTTGTCTTCCATAGTTTACACAACCGTCGTCGCCGCCACTTGTACCTGTGGTCTCCATCCCGCAATGTTTGCTCTGATCGCCGATTTCGGCAGTCTCTCTCAATCCATTCCTTCTGACACCCACCCCAGTCGGCGTCGCCGCCTCTCATCGTTGCGGATCGCCTTCAGCACTGTTCTCCGTCGCCCCCGTTTGTATGCATTCACAGGGCACATTCACCCCAACTCTAGAGTTTCTGGACGACGATCTTCCTTCTGCGAGTGCCTCTGCCATGGCAGATCCCTACAATCTTTTGTGTCATCTGTGAGCACGATGTCGACCCGCCACTCGATGCAGCCGCTGCCACATCAACGCGTTATCGAGAGTTATTTTAGCGGAAAGTCAAAAAGCCAGATGATCACGTCGTGCAACCTTCATTTTAGCTTGAGAGCAAACTCGATTTAAAGGGCGGGCGGGATGTTAGGGTCCCACATCATGAGTTATCTATTAGCGGTTATTTTACACATACTTTCATTATGAGTCTTTATGTATTAAGTTCGAGCTGTATGAGTCAAGTCGAGTCTTTAGTGTCTAAATGTTTTTAGTGTTATCTTTTATTTAATGTTTTAAGGTTAATGTCTTGGGTTTATAAATATATCCCTTGGGTCATTGTATGAGGCATGAATGAAATTATGAATGTTCTAGTCCCCTCTCTAGTGCTTTTCTCTTCCTCATATTTATAGGGTTAGGGTTGAGCATGACTTCCCTTCTTCCTCTCCCCTCGCATTCTCCGTGGGTTGAGCTTAGCTCCTCCTGTATCTCCTTCTCCACCGCTACCTTCGACGACGTTATGGGTTAGTCCCATAACAAAGTCTATACTACTTGCTACTCTGAAATTCTCACGACCTCTTTCTTCCTTCAGCTACATGAACATGGCATAATAGAATGAAGTATAATAGAATGGTTTCTGCACTAGCTGCTGTATGCAAATACTATCACTTCTCAGTCGTAGTATGCATAAATCTTCTCGAGTGACAAGGTGTTACGCATGCGTGGAGACAATAGTCGGGAATACTTTTATTTCAGTTATCTATGTAATTTGTTTTATCAAGGCCTATATGCAAATTGTACATGAGTCCTCTTTCTATATAAGGAGGAGGTTAGGGTGTATTAATGTCATCTTTAGATCATTTAGGTTTTGGAATCTCTCATTTTGGAGATGAATTTCAAAGAAGAACCAGCTTCCTGGGGTTAGGCACAAGCATCTCTCGTGATTTATATCTTGTTTTCAAGTTCATATGCAATCTAAATTGTGTTTGTAACATTGGTGCTCGCTTTTAGCTGCTAGCTTCCGCATTTGTTGGCCTCATCCCATAGGATTCATCCCTCAAAGGCGTCGATTAACAACCTACAACTCGCTTGATCCCACGACCGTTCATCTTCTTGCTACTTGTTCCGCTCGCTTGATCTTGGGAAGACTAACCTCACTACACTCAATTCGCGTGACCTCGTCGTCTGTAGCATCGCCGCCCCTCTCTCTCTCCGTGCCGTCTACATCTCGTGTGACCTCATCGGTTGTGATTTCTGCGCACACAAGCCGACCCAGGACGAATCTATAGGCGGCAGATGAATGATGCCCTAACCCTAATGCAATGCAAAACCCAACGGAGAAATCAAAATCAGATAATAAATAATTAAATCATACGCATATGATTTTAGCAATAGTCAATAATTCTTTAGGGCAAAGCAAACTTCGACTTTCCTCCGAGTGGTGGGCTAAAGCAAAGAGCCCGCGGCGAATGGTTCCTATAAATTACAAAATAATCTAAAACAAACAACCACTATTCCAGAGATCCAAACAAACATAAAATCATAATACCATATATTAATATTGTGAATTAAAGTTTCAGACAACAAATAAATACTCAAAAAATATGGGGGCTGCCGTGGAGGAGTAGATCCTGCTAGGACGATGGTTCGATGGTGAGATGTGAGGTTACAGGGCTAGATCTGAGTGGAGGTGACTATTTTGAAAGGTGGCAGCTTGTTTTAAGTAAATATGTGTGGAAGTACAGATTTCAGATGAGGAGAGGGTAGATTTGGAAGGAGGGTTATTGGAGGCTTGAAGGAGGGCAATGGATGGTTGGGGTGGCTGAAAAGGAGGGCGGTGACAGACTATGAGGGGATGGAAGGGACAGCGGCCAACAGGGACGTGGCTGGAGAGGGTGGCGACAGCAGGGAGATGGCTGGAAGGGGGAGACAACAACAAGAAGGTGGCTGCAAGGGGGACGGATGTTGCTGGACAATAGCCTGGATGGGTGGCGGCTAGGGTTTGGAGGGTTGTGAAGGTGGCAGTGGAGGCTTTAGATGGTGGATGATGAGGGCTAAGGGTAGGGGTTATCTTTGGGGAGCGGGAGAAGACCCATGAGTCGTCACTTAGGGTCCCACGTAGTCGGCATCGTGAAGGGATCGCTGGAATCCAAGATTCACAATCTCCAAATTCTGCAATACCTGATGGCAGTCCCCATACACCTCTATTTATAAAGAGATATTAGGGCGCCCCACCTTTGACGACTATGATTGGACGGAGATATGGTTGCCCGATTACATCAAAAATAAAGCCAAAATGACAATATAATATATGAAATCGTGTCAGAACGATGGGCCGGACGCATCCGTGGAGTCAGATCGTCGATCCAGGTACACCATATATGGTAAGTAGCCAATTGGCCCCGAGCGAGCCCAAAATTTGTCCTCTGCTGCGGGTCCGCATCTCCATTCCGCATCACAAGCCCTCACCGATCAACAACAATCACACTATTTCTTGCTTCTGCCACAAGCCCTCATTTTGGCCTTTCCTTTCGCAGCTGCACGAGCCTTCCCGAGTACTTACAACATCTGCTTATGCCTAAGGCCCGTCAAACGATGAAGAATCATATGGAAATCCTGGATCTTGTTGTCACCACCATCGACAACCGCCTTGAGGCTCAAGCCGAACAGTTTATGTCGATTATGGCACTGCACCACAAACCATAGCATATAACTTGACCAACAATTTGGGACTTGCACCACATTTGCCGTGTGATTTTCAAGCCGGTGATCACCATATGAACCCACTCTGGCACTCTGACGGGATTGCATCCTCCATCGCCCAAATGAATTGACATCCCAACATTTAATGGGACAGACCCACTGTGTTGGATTTCTCGCGCCGACCAGTATTTTGACATTCACTAGACCACCCAGACAAAAGGTCTTCACGACCCTTATTGGCATAGAAGGGTCCGCATTCTACTGGTTCTGCTGGCTCCACTAGTACTCTCTTGGCCTCACATGAGCAACTCTCATAGAGGCATTTATTCAGCGCTACAATCGCGACTACTCCAATAACACGATCGAACACCTTTGTGTGGTCCTCTAGGCGGGCCCTATCGACTCTTATGCAGACAAATTTATTGAGCTAGTCATGCATGTTCTAATTATTCAACCCGACCACTACTTGGGCTATTTTATGCATGGCTTACATCCTCATATTTGAGCTTACCTCTACACCCTCCATCTATCCACCATCAACCAAGCCCTGGACCTCTACCTACTCGTGGAGGACAAATTCCTTATGATCTCCAAGGACCCTCATTCTACCTCGACTCTCTCCAAGCCCCCTTACCAACTATACTTTACCCATAATCCTAAACCTCTAACGCCATGACTACCTCTGCCTCCCCCACTTATCTTGCCTCCATGCAACAATCGTCCTATTCCCACTCTTCGTATTTTCAACCTTGAGTATCGAGAATAGTGGAGTAAGGGATTGTGCTTCTGTTGGAAGCAAACTTACTCTCCTTCACATGAATGCCCTGTCAAATATTTCCACGACATCATCGGCCAATGACATAGAGGAGATCGACATAGATGACTTTGAAGGCCTCGAGATCATTGGCGCATCACGAGACCTAAATATTAATTTAAAACTAATAACTTTAACACTCCCCCTCAAGCTGGAGGGGAACCTTAAGCTTGAAAATATCATAAAGTGGTAATGGAGGTAGGCTAAGTGGGACAAATAATTAGACGGCTATCGGGAAAAATTCATCGGGTGTAATCCACATATAGGGCGGTCTCACACGACATAACCCTTTGGAATGCATACAACCACCGGGGATACAAACCCACATGAGACAACCCATTTGACACAATTCAACAGACGGGCCACCGGGGATACTCACACGACACAACCCGCTGGAATAAAGGTAAACCAACAACGACCATACCATGTACCAATCAACAAAGAAAATTGGAGACAAACAAAAAAATACATATGCCTGGAGGGCCATGTGCGACTTTGGGGAGAGTCGAAAAATACCATCTGAGGCGCCTTTGTTCCAAACACTCCCTCACATGGGACACACGTGTATGAAAGCATACGGTAAACATTCATAAAACAAGAACAACGACAATACAAAGACTATTAAAGATACATAGTAACAACCAAATCAACACGAAGCTTCATCACCGGCCAGAGGAAAACAACCGACCAGAAGGGCTAACAACGTCTGAAATCGATAGAAATATGCGAGGTAGCTGCAAAAGGCGGATTGATCTGGAGCAGCGGAGAGGCCGAGGTTGGAATTCATCAATGTGATGCAAAAACATCGAGGGCAGAAGCAGTCGACGAGATGCGGAGCAACCAACGACGGTTATACCTTCAGAGATTTGATTTGGAGGGAGTTCATCCTCTTCGAAGAAGCAGCCAGATGGACGGGATCTTCGAATGGATAAGCAACGACATGGACAGGATGATCGGAAGAAGGACCGCTCTGAGCTGTCGACAAAGAAGTCGGTGAGAGCGAGCACAGGAGCGTTGACGGGCTCTGGATCTTGAGCTTGGAGGTTCTCGATCGTCAATGAGAAGAGGAGCAATGACAAACTCGAGCATCGATGAGGACTGGAGGCGACATTGTCGATTAAAAGCAAGAGAAAAGACATCCCTGCGACCTGAATAACGTCGGTGAGTTGCAGCTAGTGGAAACATGATCAATAGAGTAAGTTGTCGATGCCGTTGATAGTGAGCAGCAGAGGGGTTGTCGTCGGGATAAGATACGAGATCTGCAGTAGCTGGCAGAGGATCATTGACGAAAGAAGCAGTGGGATACGACTGGAACAGCAGATGGAAACGACAGAATCTTCGTACCTGACAAGAGATCGTCAAAGGGAGTAGTTGTGAGATTCACATCGTTGGCAGGATTCACATCGACGGAAGGAAGCATCTTCTTCGTCGATAAGCAGCCGACGGGATCTGGGAACAGGCTCGACGAAGGAAACAACGGAGGGGAGGCCTGACGTTTGGAAAAGTGGTTTACGGAAGACATCACGCGAGCGGACGAGAGACAGACTGGAGTAGTGAATGGGATTGATGCCCTTTTCACGTCTCGTAGAAGTAGTCGAAGCACGCTTACAGGAACGAGAGAAAAAATATCAGGGCAGAAACAATTTCTGCTATGATACCATGTTGAATTAAGGAATACAAATAAAAAGTGTGTTTTATTCTTCCTCAAAGGGGCAATTTATAGAACTTATAATGACTCACAAACTCAAAATCACAATGTGAGACTAAACCCATACTTACCTAAAGACTATTACATGGACGTAAATATTAATTTAAAACTAATAACTTCAACATTACACATGCTGACAGGGGCAGAGTAGGAAGAACCTCTACCCAAGTGGGAGTCACTCAGTATAGTGTCGAAAACCGGACCTCTAACCAAAGGGTACTCTAACTCTAAGTGTACTACAGAGGATGGATATACCATCACTGTAGCACCGGACCGCTCGTCGTCACACTCATGACTATGCTCACTAACCAGACTAGTATCGCTCTCCACTTGTATACTACAGTCATGATCAGATAGAACTGTCAAATCACATGGACATCGAGCCTCGTCAAAAGCGGGAGTAGCACAATCAGGTGTCCGGTCTCTCATATCAATCGGAGCACTACTAGACGTATCAGGGGCTTGACCCAAATCCCTAGGCTCACTTCCTAGCAAAGATCTTATGTGATCAAATTGAACATCTAACAGATCAAAGCGGTCAAGAACTAATCGCTGAAATTCCGCCTCAGGTAACTCTATTTGCGGAATACTAGGAGGATCTTGACATGTGTCGTGATCCTGGCGACGGTGATCTCTATAGGGTTACGGGGGGATCATCCAGATGGTAGTCCCTAACATAATCAGATTGTGTGCTTGGATGTGCATGGGCCCTACGAACGTGCAGTGGTGATCACACGTATCCAAACTCAGATTCGTCAACTAGACGAGAGGTGTAACGACGAAGATCTGAATGATACTCCACTCTTTCATCATAAAGTCGCGGAGAAGTGTAATGATGATAACGTGAGGACCTATCGACGTGAAGATCGTTTCTAGCATAATGAAATTGCGTCGAGGGGTCGACATGATCTCTATGAGTGATGTGCGAGGAGCGGTAATTATCATCGCGATAATATGAGGGTTTCTCTAAAGGGGCTCTATGTGGTCCTCCTTAATTCCCCCATCGTGGTTCCACTTCAAAGCAGCTGGCCCCGACGCTACAACGACCTTGGATGCCCTCCACACCCTTCACCACCGCCGCTGCGTGCATATGTAAACTGTGGTAAAGTCATTACTTTAGTTGTTTATTTTGACACTTCTACTGTGTAGTGGATGTTTACATTGTATTGCTAAGCCTATTAGTATTATGCGTTGTATGACTTGCCGGACTTATTCCGCGTGTGCTCAAGAATATTTGCGCCTCATTTGTTTGCCAACTTACTACTTTGTTCGCCTTTAATTAATTACTTGCGACTGCACGTGCACCTGGTATTTCTTTTATAATCATTAATTACTTGTTTGCAATTTTGGTGGGCCACCTGTGCACTTGCATTACACTTCATCACA
The DNA here is from genome assembly GCA_039583875.1 of Platanthera guangdongensis. Classification (NCBI taxonomy): domain Eukaryota; kingdom Viridiplantae; phylum Streptophyta; class Magnoliopsida; order Asparagales; family Orchidaceae; genus Platanthera; species Platanthera guangdongensis. The sequence goes on along the minus strand of CM077150.1, from coordinate 9,234,807 downwards.
TTTAGGACAACATTTAGCAAGTCCACGCCGTGTCTGCCTTACCACTGCATCAAATTGGTATCAGAGGCCTAGGTTAGGGTCGTTGCATGTTGTGTAGTGGTATCAGAGGCCTAAGTTAGGATCATTACATGTTGTGTAGGGGAATTAAAGAGTATTAAAGAATTGAGCGAATGTTGCAACGTAGCTCAATTCCTCTCTTGACGCGTTTATGAACTCTAATCTTGTACAACTGAATCTTTAAGTTTGTATTATGTCTCAATATGATAAATAATCACCTAAGTATGAAACTCGAAAACAAATCCGTAGTTGTAATCAAATCCGTAAACTGTAGCGTCTAACTGGGCATCTGTCTGCCGCCATGGTCACGACAAGCAGGATTACTTTTCCGACAAGATTTGCACGCAGATCTGATCGTGAAACCATGGACGCCCGCTATAGCACCTACACCCTTCATCGATCACGACTTACAACATATTACATGAATAATGTTAGACTATGCTCCGGAGTACTCTAATACACTAACTTGTTCTGTTTAGCTCTGTTATTTGTTTGTCTCGAATAATTTTGCTTCGTGAAAACTGATACACTCACACTACAAGAAAAACTTAAATTAGCAAGGAGTTAAATTCCTTGCTAATTTAATAAAATCCTTGTTAATTTTAATTAGCAAAGAATTTAGCAACAAAGTTTTTTTCCTTGCTAATATGAGCCTAGCTAATTTTAGGAAGGAAAAATTTCGTTTCTATTTTGCAAGGCATTTTTAGCAAGGTAATTTTATCCTTTCTAAATTTTTTATGTTAAATTTAAAAATGTGCATATATATTATATACAAAAAATTTAAATTAAAACATATGAGCTTGGCAGAATTTGAACCGCCTACCTTGCTTATGTATTCCACAATATTTATCCAACTACACCAATTTACCTTTACTTTAAATTTAGATGGTTTTATATTTTTATATACATATATAAATATTTATAAATATATATATTCCGGTATATAATTTATATATATATTTATATAATTTATATATATATTTATATAATTTATACATATATTTATATATTTCGTATATTATATATATATATATATTTGTTACATTCGTATGAATATATTATATATATATATAATTCTGTATATAATTTTTGTATATATTATATATTTTACATATATTTATATATTTTTTGTATATATTATATACATATTTATATATTTTTGTATATATATAATATTTATATATTTTATATGTACATATTTATTTATTTCTCGCTAAAGTAGGGCGGGGAGATCGCGCGGGAGAGTGACGAGCTCGGCGAGACCGGAAATCGTGCAGGAGAGTGACGATCATGGTAGGGAGCAAATATCGGGATGGGAATGGGGTAGCAAGGGATTCTTTATTTTTTAAGAACTTACAAATATATTTTTTTTATTAAAAATGAGATAAAAATATTTGGAGAGATTGAATCTTTTTTTTCATAAATATTAATTTTTATTTAATATAGTTAGTATGAAAATTTTGAAATGAAATATTTCGTTTCTATTTAACAACAAATATTTTGCTACAAAATAATTCGTTGCTAATTTTGCAACGAAAATTTTCGTTACTATTTTTGTAGGTAAAAACAAATATTACATACATAGCTAAATTTGATGCTAATTAACAACAAATTTTTTTGCCTTTCTAATTTTTGGTGCTAAATAATCTTTTTCTTGTAGTGTCATGCTTTTCTGCTTCTGTTACTGTTCTATACTTTACTATGCTCATACTGTTTATTTCAATATTCTGAGGCTTTTCCTTTGTGTTTTGGAATTGCCTTAGCTTTCGTGTCAGCGCCGCCAGGTTCCTGGGCCCGATCTGCATCAAGCTTCTGCTCTCCGATGATTGATCTTCTAGCCGTGTCAGGTTTGATGTTTTTGATTCATTTCTTTTATTGTCAAATGTTTTCTTTATGTGATAATTATGAACAATAATACATGAACAACTGTTAGACTATTAAATACTATGCACTAGAATTTGATGTTAATGCATGCGCATCATCTTTTGAATCATAATTGTATGAAAACTATAGTAGTGACCTGTAAAACATGAATTTTACAAAATACATGTGCATTTAAAAACTCTCACTGTTTTAAATCATAAAAGCTTCCGCAACATAAAAATCAAACTGTTTTTACTTAAGAATAATTATTTTAAAATTATTTTTAGCATTCTCTGCATCCGCCTTAGCAGACATAGATTTCTTTCCCCCCATGCCTGTGTCATCACGGCCCGCCCGAAGCGCAATCTGACTTTTGTCGAGACGGGTCATGACAGTGGTTGTGTCTGCTGATGTCTCCTTTCATGTAGACCAACCATATCACACTAGTCCTTCTGATCCCCTTCTTCCTTCTCCGCTACCTCAGCCCACAGTTCCAGTAACGTCTCCGCTTCCACCACTTCTCCCTACTCCTCTGCTTCCGATTCCTAAACCACCACCAGTCCTCTCCAAACCTCCTATCGTTCAAGTATACGCTCGTCGTCCTCCACGTTCAGATGCCCTGCAGCAGCTTCCCTCTACCGGTGTGATATCGCAGCCTGTTGATCCGGCATCCCCCTCGACGACTCATCCCTTGTCCAATTATGTCTCTCTACATCTAATCTCTCCACCTCTTCTTAACTTTGCTCTCTCTCTCCTCTATCTCTATACCTAACTCTGTGCCGGAAGCCCTCCAACATTTGGGGTGGCGTGCCGCCATGGATGAAGAAATGACTGCTCTGTGGGGTAATCATACTTGTGATCTTGTGTCTCTTCCTCCTGGCCATAGTTGTGTTAGCTGCAAGTGGATCTTTACTATCAAACATGCCGCAGATGAGACAGTTGATCGCTTAAAGGCTCGACTTGTAGCACGAGGTTTTACTCAACAGTACGACCTTGATTATGGGGAAACGTTCTCCCCAGTCGCAAAATTAAATTCGGTTCGAGTCTTCCTCTTCTTAGCTGTTCATCGCCAGTGGACCCTCCATCAGTTGGATGTCAAGTATGCTTTTTTGAATGATGATCTTCTTGAAACGGTGTACATGCATCAACCGTCCAGGTTTGAGACCACGGGGGAGTCTCATGTATGTTTACTTCGCAAATCTTTTTATGGTCTCAAACAGTCTCCACGGGCGTGGTTTGGAAAATTCAGCAAGATCGTTCATGAGGTTGGCTTCAAACAAAGCTCGACAGACTCCTCTCTCTTCACTCGTCACCAATCAACTGGAACTATAATACTTATGGTTTATGTGGACGATATTCTGATCACTGGTGATGACTCCGCTGGGATACAACATGTTAAACAACATTTAAATTCTATCTTTCAAATCAAAGATCTGGAAAATTTTCGATTTTTTCTTGGACTAGAGGTAGCACGACGACCTGATGGTCTTGTCTTATCCCAGCGTAAGTATTGCATTGACCTTCTGCAAGATGTTGGTCTCTCGGGTTACAAACATGCGGAAACCCCGATGGAAGTCAACCACGTGTTGTGTGCTCAGGGATCTGAGTCTGATTCTCTACTTCCAAATCCGGAATACTATCGTCGTCTTGTGAGAAAACTGATATACCTAACAGTTACGAGACTAGATATATCATTTGCGGTTGGAGTGGTCAACCGGTTTATGCATACTCCACGAGTTTCTCACCTTCAGGTAGTGAAACACATTCTCAGGTATCTGAAGACTGCCCTTGGGCAAAGACTTGTGTATAAGCTATCTTCCTCCCTTTCTCTTATTGCATACTCTGATGCAGATTATGCGGGCTCGTTGAATGATCTACGTTCTACTACTAGTTTTTGTACATACTTTGGAAGAAATCTTATCACATGGCAGAGTAAGAAGCAGATGGTGGTTGCTCGCTCCTCTGCTGAGGTTGAGTACCGTGCGATGGTTGCTGATATATCAGAACTAACTTGGCTTGAAAGTCTTCTAATGGATTTGTCAGTTAAATTGTCCTCACCTTCAACGTTGTTTTGTGACAGTCAAGTTGCAATACATATTGCAAAGAATCCTGTGTTCCATGAGCGGACTAAACATATTGAGGTTGATTGTCACTTCGTTCGAGAAAAGGTTCAATCAAAAGTGATAAAGCTTGAACATGTTCCTACTTCTGTGCAAGTTGCCGACGTCCTTACCAAGACATTACCTCGCAAATTGTATTACCAGTTCTTGTCCAAGCTTGGTTCCTACGACTTGTACGCTCCAGCTTGCGGGGGAGTGTTAGAAGATATAAGGAAAAATGATGTAAAAGCCCATTTATAGGCCCATTTCTTCTTTCTCCTTTAGTCCCACATCTATTGTATATGATTCTTTCTCCCTCTCTTCTCCTATATATTTGTACTCACTCTTGTATTTGATACATGAAGAAGTATATACAAGGTTTGCTCATTGTTTTCTACAACATGTTTTCTTCCCTTAGATTAAGAACAATGAGAACATCATTTTCATTATTTATATCACAATTTTGAATAGATGATCTTATTCCAATAGATGATTAAGTTAGATAAAGTGATCTTATATTACCATTAGCTTTTTATCATGTTAAATATTATAGTAGACTCACAGAAATAAAATATACATGAAGAAAGGAATGAAAGCATAATCAAGTAAATAACTGAACTTGTTGGTAATAGTTATTACTAGCAACTAAATGTAAATCCTATGCGAGCTCTGTATTTTACTGGTAGTTTTCTTTTTTCCAATCTCACTAATTCCACCTTGAATTATATAACAAAATTCCCTCATGAACTTCTCATTCTTCCAGAGTTAGGTTGGTGCGGTTGGGACATCCTGCACGTTTGTTGCCCCAGGTGTTGGAGAGCGCCCTTGATGCACAGGTATTGACACAAATTTTCTTGGCTGATTTTACCCCAAGAGATATGTTTATGGAATTAACCAGATGATTTTAGATGCTACTTTGAAAAGCATGTCTTTACATTTTAAGATAAATATCTGTGCTAATTCAACCGAGGACTAATTAAAATTTTGAAACAAATACTCCAAGGGTATTTTTAACTAAGTGGATGTAAGAAATAAAAAACATGATGACCTTTTTTGTTTCGGAAGTTAAGAGATTGCAAGGTTGATTCATGTGTCATTAGGTCAGTTATCAGGTATGTGTTGTTTTATTGCCATGTCTATCTTGTAGAAGGATTTTTTGATATCTGAAGCACATTTGATTTTTTTTTAAAATTATTGCTTCATTTTGGAATCAGTCTTGACTATTTGTATTCTTTGGATTTTTTTTTGTGTGTAAGGTAGACGGTTAGCGTAAAATTTATTCACCCTTATGAATATGGATCATTTGATAAATTGTACAAAAGTTAGGTTGTTCATCCTTGGAATGTGTCGCATGATCTGAATGCGGCGTCTTGGCAAGGACTGCTGCATCTCCAGGACTTGGGTGTAGTGTTAAATATGCAAAAGTTCTTATCGTTTGGTCCGTGTGCGTCGTCTTAGCAAAGATTGTTGCACCTCCGAGAGGACTTGCGTATAGTTTTAAATAGGCAAAAATCCTCACATATTAGGCGTCTTAGGAAAATATGTTGTAGGAATTATGACCAACTTAAGTTTGGTAGTTGGAATATAAGTATGTTAACGGGAAAAATGATGAAAGTAGTGGATATGATGATTAGGAGAAGGATAAATATTTTATGCCTACAAGAGACTAGATGGGTAAATGAGAAAGCTAAATTTTTAGATACTTCAGATTTTAAATTATGGTATACAAGAAAAAACAAAACAACCAGTTGAGTAGGTATTATTGTCGATACTACTTAGAGAGATGAAGTTGTTGGGGTAAGTAGAAAATGTGATAAAATTTTAGCTCTTAAATTGATCATAGGAAAGAGAACTATTAATGTGATCAGTGCTTACACGACTTAAATAAGATTAAGTGAAGCTATTAAAGTACAATTTGGAAAGACTTAGATAATTTAGTAAGGAAAATCTCACAAAGAGAGAATATTTTCATAGGAGGAGACTTTAACGGACATATAAGAAAGAAAAATGTAGATTATACAGCCGTTCATGAGAGATTTGTATATGAAAAAAATGAAGAATAGCAAATTATTTTAGACTTTACTGTAACACATGAGCTAATTATGACAAATACACTTTTTATAAAGAGAAAAATATTTAATTATGTTTAAAAACAAACCAAATAAGTCACAAATTGATTATTTTATGACTCGTAAAATAGATAAAATGATTTGTAAGGATTGCTAAGTCATACAAGGAGAAAATTTGATAATACAACATATATTAGTGGTGTTAGATGTACAAATTAAATGTAATAAATTTAAGGCAAGAACAAAAATGTTGTCAAAAATTCGGTGGTAGAACTTGAAGATGAAAAAGTAGATTGCTTTCAAGACAATAGCTATAGAACAAATAGTTGATGATCCCTATGTTGATTCTAATGTCTCATATGAAGTTATGTCTTCACATTTAAGGATAAGTGGAAAGAACATATTTGGAATATCAAAAAGCCATGTACCCCAAATAAAGAATCTTTGTGGTGGAAAGAGCAAATGCAAGATAAAGTGAGGGCAAAAAGGGACAGTTATAAATCACTCTACGCTTGTAGGAATGATGAAAACTTAGCTTGATATAAAGTCGCGAGAAAGTAGCTAAACATGCAGTAAGTAAAGCAAGAAGTCACGCTTATGAAGAATTTTATAAACGATTAGATACCAAAGATGGAGAGCGTGATATATATAAAATTGGTTTAGCTAGAGAAAGAAAGACACAAGATTTAAGGCAAGTAATATGCATAAATGATGAAACTAACACAGTTTTGATCGATGACGTAGATATTAAAGAGCGATGATAAAGATATTTTTATCTACTCTATAATGAAACAAAAGAGAATGAATTGAACTTGAAAAAGTTAAGTAAATCAGAGAAGTATAGAAACATAACATTTTATCGTAAAATTCAACTATCAGAGGTAAATGATGCTCTAAATAAGTTGAAAAATGGAAAGGCGGTTGGGTCAGACGATACACCAATCGAAGTATGAAATGTCTAGTGAATGAAAAAAAAATTTGTGGCTTACATGTTTTTTCAATAAGATACTGAAGTCAAAAGGGATGCTAGACCAATGAAGAGAAAATATCTTGGTAACTTTGTATAAGAACAAATGAGATATACAAAATTATGTTAATTATAAATGAATTAAATTGACAAGTCATACCATAATACTATGAGAATGAGTAATAAAAAGAAGAGTAAGACGAGAGACTAACATCTCGAAAAATCAATTTGGATTCATGCTAGGGTGGTCGACCATGAAAGCTATACATCTCTTGAGGAGACTCATTGACAATTATCGAGAAAGAAAACAAGATTTGTATATGTTATTCGTTGATCTTGAGGAGGGTTATGATAGAGTTCCAAGAGGGATCTTATGGAGACTTAAAAAAGAAAGGTGTAAATGTATCATACATTGACATAATCAAAGATATATATACAAATTCAGTAATAAGGATGAAGACATCTGGAGGATTAACTCAAGAATTCCCTATCACTGTAAGCTTACATCAAGGTTCAGATTTAAGCCCTTATCTCTTTACCCTTATCTTAGATGAGTTCACCAGACATATCCAACAAGCAATGCCTTGATGTTTATTGTTTGCGGGTGATATCATTTTGGTCGATGAGACACGCGGAGGTGTAAACGCAAAACTTGAATCTTGGCGAGACAGTTTGGAAAAAGATGAGTTTTAGGTTGAGTAGGGCAAAGACGGAGTATATGAAGCTTAAATTTAGCATTCCAAGAAGGACGGATGACTTCGTTATTAAGTTGGGGGATCAAGATATTTCCCGCAGTGAGTGTTTTAAATATCTTGAATCGATAGTTAAAAAAGACAGAGGTATTGATATAGATGTAACACATAGAATTCAAGCGGGTTGGTTGAAGTGGGGAGGTACGTCAGGGATCTTATGTGATCGTAAAGTATCATTAAAACCTAAGGGCAAGTTTTACCGTACTGCAATTAGACCAGTGATGTTCTATGGTTCTGAGTGTTGGGCCGTGAATTATGTACATGAGCAAAAAGTGGGAGTTGTGGAGTTGAGAATGCTTAGGTGGGTGTGTGGACACACGAGACTAGATAGAATTCAGAATGAATATATCTGAGATAAGACAGGAGTAGCACCAATTGCAGAGAAGATGCGAGAAGCTCGACTAAGATGGTTTGGATACATACAAAAGAGACCATTAGAGGCACCTGTTAGGCGTTGTGAGAGTCTAATCACTAGGCATGTTAAACGAGAGATGGGTAGACCAATAAAGACTTGGAATGAAACTATAAGGAAAGACATGATGTACTTAGGCATTAGTGAGATTATGACAAAAGATAGAACACAATGATGACAAAGGATCCATATAGCCGACCCCACTATAGTGGGATAAAGGCTTGAGTGTTGTTGTTGTTCTCTTTAAGTGAACATTGGTTGTCATGTTTGACATTTTGTTGGACCTTTTTTTATAACCTGGACGTATACAATTAAAAATATTATTATTATCACATAGTTTCGCTAGTTGTTATGCATGCCGTGTTACATTTTTTAGCTTCACTATCCTAATTTTGACTCATTAATCCACATTTAGTTTTGTTTCTTTTTTATGTATGGCGAGTCTTCATATTTGTTAATCACATAATCACGTCTTTTGCAGGTTTTGAGAGGGGATAACAACCTCTTGGCGAATGATATTAGGAAGGAAATGAAGGTAAATCAAATTGATTCTATTTATTAGCACTTACAGGAGTTGGTAAAATCTGCTTTGTTTTGTTCTTGCAATGCATAAGATTTACCTGCAGCTAAATTTGTGGGTGCTCTTTGACATTTTGTACCCTGCCTGATGCATTTTAGTTTCTCTATTTATATTTGATGTTATTCTGCGCATACTACATTTCACTTATAAGATTATGTCCCCAGGTTTTAAACGAAAAGTTGCTGAAGTCCAAAGACAGGACTATCAAACGGAATATTAGGAAAGAGCTTAGGACACTATCTAAAGAAGAGAGGAGAAGACATCAATTGGCTGTAACAGATGTGCTAAAGAATGCGGATGTTGTTCTGACAACATTAACTGGTGCTGCTTCTCGCAAATTGGAAAAGATTTCATTTGATTTAGTTATAATTGATGAAGCTGCTCAGGCACTTGAGGTGGCATGCTGGATGGCTTTGTTGAAGGTTTATTTTCTTGCATCTTTCTAACATTAGGGCTTAGTGTTTATAATCTTATGAGACTACCAACGTATGCCTAGTGTCTAGTTACCCTAATTTGATTGTTGAAGATATGGAACATAAAACTGTTTCAGAATGGCCTGTATAATGGGACACTTAATCAACACAAACAACTACAATACATAAAACACATTAGAAGCAAACATGTCACATGCCTAGAGATTCCAGCTCATTGTGATGCATCTAGGCGCGCAGGATTTAACTCTTTTTCCGGATGGAGGAGGTTCATTGGGGATATGGAGACTGCAGTGAGCCTTGAAGGGGGTAGAACAATCTAGAAGCAAGTGAGGAACTCTAGATAAGTGGAGATGACCCTTGAAGAATCTAAAGAGACCTAGGTTATTATAGATCATTTTATAGTATTGTATTTCTTATTATGTAAATAATCTAAAAACGGTGTAGAGGGTTCTAGGGATTTCATGGGCTATAAATTTTTTGACTTTCCATTCTTTGGAGGGAAAATGTGGAGAGGGCTATAAAAAGAGAACACTACTGATGCAGTGGTAAGGCAGACACGAGGTGGACTCGCTAAATGCTGTCCTAAATGTGATGAAGTGTAATGCAAGGGCACAGGTGACCCACCAAAATTGCAAACAAGTAATTAATGATTATAAAAGAAATAGCAGGTGCACGTGCAGTCGCAAGTAATTAATTAAAGGCGAACAAAGTAGTAAGTTGGCAAACAATTGAGGCGCAAATATTCTTGAGCACACGCGGAATAAGACCGGGAAGTCATACAACGCATAATACTAATAGCAATATAATGTAAACATCCACTACACAGTAGAAGTGCCAAAATAAACAACTAAAGTAATGACTTTACCACAATTTACATATGCACGCAGCGGCGGTGGTGAAGGGTGTGGAGGGCATCCAAGGTCGCTGTAGCGTCGGGGCCGGCTGCTTTGAAATGGAACCACGATGGGGGAATTAAGGAGGATGGATTTAGGAGGTTTAGGAGAGGGATTGGGCAGCAGATAAAGTGCAGGAGACTTTCTGTGGGGCTACAGATGGGGAGAAGGTTGGTGGGAGAGGGTAGGGGCAGCGGCTAAGGTGCAGGAAATGAAATTCTGTGTGGGCTGTGGGTGGAGGGAGGGATGACGGGGTGGCGGGGAGGCAGCGGGATTGGGGCACGGGTACAGGACGAAGAGGAGCAATAGGGTTCCAGTGGGAAAAATGGAGGGGGGAGTGGATGGGGGCGGCGGAAGATGGATATCCAGTGAGGTGAGAGGCGGAGGAGTTGAGGCCTGCAGTTTTAGGGCTTACGGTGTCCGGACGGTTAGGAGACGATGGGGGGGGGGGGGGCGGTGTAATGAGGGCTTAGGTCAAAGGTACAGGGCTTACCAGAGGAGAAGAGGGAGGCAGAGGGATACCAGAGTCACACCAGAGGCAAGGAGGAGGCGGCGTCGCACCACAGGACCGACGGGTTCGGGACTTTCTCCAAACTATCGATCACCCCCTGAACCGCCTGCCGTATCTATATATAAACCTTATCTCAAAACTGCCTGTTATAACTGAACCCCAATCAGAAGATAAACCTTCCGATCGGACGACTAATATAGTTTTGGTCAGATCGGGGTTAAATACACCTCAAAATAAAAAACATAAAACATGAAAGTGACAAGAAACGATCATTTAGAGGCGACCACATGCTCCGATCGCCCGTCCGAGCAGCGGATCACCGCCTCCTGCAGGAATATACGCGCGCCGGTCGCGGTGCACTGTCAACTACTCTCATTTGCATCCACCTTGACTTTGAAGCAATAAAACATTCTCTCTCTTCCAAACTCTCTTCTTTCCTTTACTTGTGAGCGTTGTTGCATTTTACTGTTGAGCGATGAGCAATGATGACTTAAGAGTGGAGGTCCTATGGTTAATAAGATTTTGAATGCAAAACTTCTAAGTGTTGCGCGGGTTTAGGGACATAATTCCCTGGTTCCATGTCATTTGGTATCATAGACATGTTCGAGAGGATGGGCGTGATGGCAGGGTCGATGAACATGAAGCACGTTCAGGAAGAACACCCGCATGGGAAGAAGGATAAGAGGGTCCATAAGAGCTCAAATGATTTACCAAGGTTTTCAGAACCAGACCGAACATTGAACCGGAAGTAGGAGAAGTTCAAGATTGAACCGGGGTTGAACCAGGTCTAACTACATATGTAGAGACTGTGAGATATATTGTCATGCAAAACAAATTAAGATAAGTAGATACCTAATAAGATCATAAGATATTTATAAAAAAATATTAAAAATTAGTCGCGACATATTTGTTTAAAATATTAAATCAACCGGAGTTGAACCGTAGCAACTTAATAAATAATCAATATTATGTCAAACATGTGCATAAAAATAATATACTAATCAACAACAACAACAATCAAGCCTTTATCCCACTATAGTGGGGTCCGCTATATGGATCCTTGTCGCCATTGTGCCCTATCTTTTGTCATAATCTTACTAATGCCTAAGTACATCATGTCTTTCTTTATAGTTTCATTCCAAGTCTTTATTGGTCTACCCCTCCCTCGTCTAACATGCTTAATGAGTAGACTCTCACAACGTCTAACAGGTGCCTCTAATGGTCTCCTTTGTATGTGTCCTAACCATCTTAGATGATCTTCTCTCATCTTCTCTGAAATTGGTGCTACTCCTGTCTTATCCCTGATACTTTCATTTCTAATTTTATTCAATCTCGTGTGTCCACACATCCACCTTAGCATTCTCATCCCCGAAACTCCCATTTTTTGCTCATGTACACAATTCACTGCCCAACACTCAGAACCATAGAGCATCGCAGGTCTAATTGCAATATGATAAAACTTGCCCTTAAGTTTTAGTGGTACTTTACGATCACATAAGATCCCTTACGCGCCTCTCCACTTAAACCAACCCGCTTGGATTCTGTGTCACATCTTTATCAATACCTCCATCTTTTTGAATTATCAATCCAAGATATTTAAAACACTCACTACGGGAAATATCTTGATCACCCAACTTAATATTGAAGTCATCTGTCCTTCTTGTACTGCTAAATTTAAGTTCCATATACTCTGTCTTTGTCCTGCTCAACCTAAAACCCTTCTTTTCTAAAGTATCTCGCCAAGATTCAAGTTTTGCGTTTACACCCTCGCGCGTCTCATCAACCAAAACGATATCATCCACAAACTATAAACACCAAGGTATTGCTTGTTGGATATGTCTGGTGAGCTCATCTAAGATAAGGGTAAAGAGATAAGGGCTTAAAGCTGAACCTTGATGTAATCCAACAGTAATAGGAAATTCCTGTGTTAATCCTCTAGATGTCCTCACCCTTGTCACTGAATTTGTTTACATATCTTTGATTATGTCAATATATGATACATTTACACTTTTCTTTTCTAAGACTCTCCATAATATCACTTTTGGAATTCTATCATAAGCCTTCTCAAGATCAATAAACAACATATGCAAATCTTGTTTTCTTTCTCGATAGTTGTCAATGAGTCTCCTCAAAAGATGTATAACTTCCATGGTCGACCTCCCTGGCATGAATCCAAATTGATTCTCTGAGATGTTAGTCTCTCATCTTAATCTTCTTTCTATTACTCGTTCTCATAGTTTCATGGTATGACTCATCAATTTAATTCCTCTATAATTAACACAATTTTGTATATCTCTTTTATTCTTATACAAAGGTACCAATATACTTTCTCTTCATTGGTATGACATCCTCTTTGACTTCAGTATTTTATTGAAAAAATATGTAAGCCACAAAATTCTTTCATTTCCTATACATTTCCATACTTCAATGAGTGTATCGTCTGACCCAACCGCCTTTTCATTTTTCATGTTATTTAGAGCATCTTTTATCTCTGATACTTGAATTGACGGATGATTAAAAAAATTAAATTAATTTGAAAATAAAATAATACAAGAAGTACACTCAAGCTTTTATCCCACTATAATGGGTTGGCTATATGGATCCTTTGTCGCCATTGTGCCCTATCTTTAGTCATAATCTCACTAATGCTTAAGTACATCATATCTTTCCTTATAGTTTCATTCTAAGTCTTTATTTGTCTACCCCTCCCCCGTTTAACATGATTAGTTTTAAAACTAAAATATAATTCAAAAAATTATTTAGCTGCATGTACCGAATTGACATCAAATATTAATTAAAAAATATATGATATATATATTAATATATATAATTTCAGATTTTAATATCAAATTTTAAAATTAAGATTAAGATTATAAATTTATAATAAATATGATATATATTTATATAGTATTTAATATGTATCATAATATGCATTGAAACGAACTAACAATACTAATATTGCATATATTTATATAAACTGTACTGTTACGTTACAACAAAAAGCATTTGGCAGTGTGGATGTGTGCCAAAGTTATTCTCCTAGAGACCCACGATAGATCTCGGGTGGCATCCTTCATCAATTTTAGAATTTTAAATTAAAAAACATTGTTTAATCCCTGCCCAAGACCCGCCCAACTGAGCTAAACTCGCTCCGGCTAGAGATTTTACGGACAGACTGGTCGGTTCACTGGTTCTTGACTGGTTCTGGGCACGAGCGGTTTTAGAACCCAAATCGGACCGCCTGGTGCACCGGTCGGCGGTCCGACCGGTTGAACTGGAAATTCGGTCCGGTTTTCAAAATGTTGGGATTTACTGGAGACATTACAAACCCGAATGGAGACATTACAAACCCGAATGGAGTTTGTCATAGGCAATGTTCAAGATTAGGCATGGGACACGTTCAAGTGCTTAAGAATTGTTATGATCAGATGGTAGGATGTTAACGACGAGTTGCATGGAACTCGGGCGGATGAGGTGCTGCAGCTTATGGGTATTGTTGGTTTGGGATGTGTGTGTGTCGGGGTGGGGGATCACAAATTACACGAAGGTCTCACATCATCTTAGAGCTCAAGTTTCCATTGACCAAAAGATATTCAAGTAGATACAAGTGGTCTTATATGTATATATTTAAATTGCATTAAAGAAAATTATTTAGAAAGAGTTCATAGTCCTCATATAAGATTATGAAAAGCATATGTACCCTTTAATCTTTACATGGGGGAGGTGGAGATAGAGAGGCAGTGTGAGGAAAAGTTTTTCCTAGACCTATTAAACTTACCAAAGTAGATAAAGCCCAAGGGAGAGAGGGGAGACCAAGTGAGAGAGAGTGATTTTTTAGGCTTTTTATTATTCATTTTTTAGCTCTAAAATAAAGTCTTGGGGAGAGGGGAATCAAGTGAGAGAGGGTCATGTTTTTAGTTTTTTATTATTCATTTTTATTTATAAAATCTGCGAAATGTTTTTTTGCTTCAATTTCAAATTTGTCGCATGGGCGAGCTTGGTAGCTTGCATTACAGAGCATTGGGTTATTACTTTGGGTGCACACCGGCGGAGTCCGTGCACTTCCAAAGCTTCTACGGTCGGGCAGAGCCCGTTCACAAGAGCAGTTGTGCACGAGGGGAGCCTTGTACACGACTTTTAGCATATATATAAAATATGTGATGTATGAAATTAAGGAAAGCACTAATTAGATAAATAAATTTCCCGCACTGGTCTTTATCCAGCTTCGATTATGCTCTTTGATCGTCGTGAATACCGTCTCGCTGTCAGGTCCTTCCATGGCAACACTTCCTTGAAAATTTTGCTTTGTCCTCAAGGCGACAATCAGGAAATTGACAGATGAACTCGTCGTGATGCACTCAAGTAGCATTCGTGTTTGGATGGTTCTTCCATTGTGTGAGAACCTTTGAGGAATTGAAGTATAAACTTGCGGTATGACACACGTACCTAAGATGATCTCTAGGTCATATATGGAGTTGGAGTCAATCGCTAATTCGTCTAAAGTTGAAGCTTTGACTATATGATCGTTAGTCAATCACCCTCTTGACCTGAGACATGAAAAATTGAATATATTCCACTATATGGTGGGAGCTGAAGGCAAAAGGCTACTACTCCTATGCTGACATTAATGGAAAATGACTCATAGCAGCTTGTCAAAATCTTAAGATGAATCCAGGTCCTTCCATGACAACACTTCCTTGAAAATTTTGCTTTGTCTTCAAGGCGGCAATCAGGAAATTGACAGATGAACTCGTCGTGATCCACTCAAGTAGCATTTGTGTTTGGATGGTTTTTCCATTGTGTGAGAACCTTTGAGGAATTGAAGTATCAACTTGCGGTGTGACACACGTACCCAAGATGATCTCTAGGTCATATATGGAGATGGAGTCAATCGCTAATTCGTCTAAAGTCGAAGCTTTGACTGTATGATCATTAGTCAATCATCCTCTTGACCCGAGACATGGAAAACTGAATATATGCCACTATATGGTGGGAGCTGAAGGCAAAATGCTACCACTCCTATGCGGATATTAATGGAATATGACTCGTAGAAGCTTGTCGAAATCTTAAGATGAATCCAGGTCCTTCCATGACAACACTTCCTTGAAAATTTTGCTTTGTCCTCAAGACGGCAATCAGGAAATTGTTAGATGAACTCGTCGTGATCCACTCAAGTAGCATTCGTGTTTGGATGGTTCTTCCATTGTGTGAGAACCTTTAAGGAATTGAAGTATCAACTTGCGGTGTGACACACGTACCCAAGATGATCTCTAGCTCATATATGGAGATGGAGTCAATTGCTAATTCGTCTAAAGTCGAAGCTTTGACTGTATGATCGTTAGTCAATCACCCTCTTGACCTGAGACATGGAAAACTGAATATATGCCACTATATGGTGGGCGCTGGAGGCAAAAGGCTACTACTCCTATGCGGACATTAATGGAAAATGACTCATAGCAGCTTGTCGAAATCTTAAGATGAATCCAGATCGCCACTGTGATATGGTGATGTGGGTGGAGCTTGATGAACACCATGGCTCTTTTAATGTCATGTGCCTGCATTGTTTGTTAGTCCGTGTGATCATTCGTTGTTGGGTGGGGTGGAGGTGAAATTACAATAAGTGCAATCTTATCGCGGTCTTAAACAAGGTTATGACCCCCCACGACAACCTTAAATATGGTCGCGTCAGCTGCGGCATGGAAATATGTATCATATGAATATTCTACCCACTTGTACCATGCAGCCCATTTACATAGATGCTCAGACACGAAACATCGTAAGTATACCTCCAAACCCTGATTGAGAACTTTCCATGGCCATCAATTTGGCATGATAAACAGTGCTCATCTGCAAGCTGATGTTCTTGTAGCTTGAATAAGGCATGCTAGAAACTTCTCATGAAGATGATGTTCCGACCACTAATGATCCTGCGGATAACCCCACGATGGTGCACTATCTTGTGTACGATACTATTGCAATTGTGAATGTCTTGAATTGGTGACTAATGGAAATGTAATGTGCATACTTGGAACTTGGAAGGATACCCCAAACAACAAAGATGCAGTACTATCCCGAGGACTTGGGAAGTTTTGTGATGAAATTCAATTTGTTCTCTTCGCAGGTGCACTCTGGTGTATGCATACCATGCTAGTAGAAGCATGCTGCCAGTGTTTATATATACAGAAGGCACCCTTATGTCCCACTGTAGGTGTTGAGTGGAACTCTGTTTGTACATGTTGGATGTATGTTGAAGAGATTATGAGTACCAGGCGATCCTGATGATAAATACGACCTTATGCAGGTGATAAGGATGGTTGGGTCATGGGGCCACGCTCATGAATTCTCATATGACATAGAGGTAGGTCTGCAACCTCTTGTTGTATGGTGTTTGACATTCATCCAAAGGGGTCTTGAAATAGCCATCGATACAATGGGCTCTGATTAGCCAGATAATGCATCTATCGCTTGGTTGGATATGTCGCCTTGTATTCCACAGTAAAGCCATATCCCAACAACTTTGCCACCAACACTTGTGGAGCTGGTGTCAAAATGTTTTAGCTAAGAAGGCACCAAAGACTTTGTTCCATGCGGATGGAGAAATGGCAGCACAGATGGTATGATCGTCAATGCTGACAATGAGATGATTAGTTTCATTGATTCATTTTTGTATGGCTAACGCGGCCACCTGGATCTAGAGAATGCACAATGAAGAAGACGATGGAATGATCGATCCACATGAGTACTGTCGATGTTGTGGTTAAAGGTGTCACACTTGATCACATATCGTTGCAAAAAATCATGTGAATAACACTGGCGCCAAACGAGAGCTTGTTGCAAGCCTCAGAATGCCTCCTCAATGGCGGGTGTCTATTGGAATGGTAAGGAAGTTGACTTCTTCAAGAGGGCGGTCAATGATTAAGCTATTTTGTCGTAGTGGCAAATGAATATGCGATAATATCTGGTAAGCCTCAAGAGCACTTAGGATGCACATGCAAATTGCAGGGTGGGCTAAAGAAGAAAGATATAGACTCTTTCTTGAACGTGTTCAAAGTAGCTAATCAATTTGGAAGTTGTCCACCTCCATGGACACGCTCTGAGTTGAGATGGTGTGTCCTAGATAGCTGATGATTTACTTCCAGAAGTACATTTCTTGGGACTAACGCACAAGTGGTTATGTTTGAGTATTTATAAGTATTTGAAAGACGTAACTAGTATGTCATCAGAAAATACAAGCACGTACTTATGGAGCTCACAGAGGAAAATGTCATTCATGGTGGATTGGATGGTAGGGGTGGGGGTGCCGTCGCTAAAATGAAGAATTCTGCTAAAATGTTGCTTCTCACTAAGTCCGATCCGAAAGTGGGATATGGTCGCAATGGGCTCCTATAAAATGTCGGTTCTCACCACTAACTTGTTAAATAGTGATAAGTACTTGAGAACGGGTAGAGTCCCCTGCTAAAGGGTATTTAGTTGACCCAAGAATTGTTCTCTGTAGGAGGCTGGAAGATATGACAGTTATTCGCAGACCAAGTTTCTATATTCGGAGATTTTTATTATTTGTTGCTCTAAAGGGTTCGAGATTTACTATTCGCGGACAATATTGTTATTCACAGACAAGTACACAAATTTAAAAAAGAAAAGAAAACAGTACAAAATATGTAACAGATATTGAATTGTTGTATGCATGAAAAAGTAGGATTTCAACAATTGTTTATTTGAAGCAAGTGAAAAAATAATTCAAGAGATTACGACAGAAACCTATTGCTCTTCCTAAGAAGCATATTATTCAGACTCAGGGTCTGATATGTAGCAATGCTTTCAGAAAAAGCGCATTTGCTCCAATTTATAAAAGCTTTGTTGGCAGTGGGAGGATTTCAGAAGTCATTAATTAAGTTAAAAATTCTTTGCAATGTTAAGTTGGCATGGCAAATTAAGCAATTTCTAACTAATACCCACAAAAATGTTTTCCTTTACAGAAACACGTGGTGTGCAGATTTCAGCAGAATTTGGATTCGGCACATTTTGAACGAGAGCTGCATCCAAAAAGAGGTCGAAGAAGCCAAGTGAATCTCTGGGCTCATTTTGACCAAATGAAAGATTCACAGAAGACACACCGTTCGATTGTATTCACTCTGCTGGGAGGACTTCCGCCGGTAAGATGGTGTTCGTCGGGGGCGGCACACAGCCGCCAGTGGGCTTCTTGGGCTTTCCCATACTGCGACTTTCCCTTAAGGAGCCAGGGCTCCTGAGAGCCGGCGCAAAGACAAGGGAGACTTTATGAAAAGATCAATAAGAAACACTTACTTTGGAAGATCCTTCCAGCGCCACCAAGCATAAAGCAGTCGTCACCACCTAGGGCCGGCACACCACCCCGCCCTTTGCACGTAAAGCTCCAAGATCCACTTTCCCTAAGCTCCAAGATCCCAAATCAACATTTTTGATGTTGCAGGAAAGCATAAGAGGATAGTCGTTCCTGTCGTCCACAGTGAGGCCGATGCACAAGGCACAAGCCGCTCCTTGCGGCCCTGGACAACAACCAAGGTAAAACTCTACCAACGCAGAAGATTTGAAGTGACTATGCGGAGAAGCGAAAAGGGTTGAGGAAGAAGAAGAGCACGAGTTTGGACTTTGAACTTTTGTTTGTAAATAGACATAATAAAATTCACTTGCATAAATCATTATCCAAAAAAAGTGAAAATTTTGGTCTGTAGATAACAATGGCTGAAGATATTTCTCTTTCAACCGTTGTTTCATTTCTTCCCATCGGGTGATGGGGAGTATTCGTCCCGGTCACGAGATCTGTCAAGGCTCATCCAATAAATCTTGTCATGCCCATGTAACTTCATTTTGGCAAACCGAATTCGTCACTCGTCTCACACCACTCCAAGTAGTGATCCATTTCCAAGTGTCAATCACTAAATGCCTTCAAGTCTAGATGACTTTCGAAGAATGGCGCTTCGATGTAGACGCGCTTGGTAATATCATCCTTGGGTAGGGCCACTCCGCGATGTGGCTCATGGTATCCATCATAATGATCATCATGGTCGTAATCGTATCATGCACTATTATCCTGTGGAGGGAGAGGATAAGATTCATCGAGAGGGAGGTGATGTCTTAGTGGGGTTGGGCCCTGTCAATACTCGTAGGCTTGCTCATGATTCCTTCTCGTCGGAGGAGAGGGATGTCGGCAAGGCATGGCTCTAGTTCGTCTCTTAGGTGGTGGTGGAGCATCCCGAGGATTGTCCGGGAGGTCATCATAATCAGGGGTGGGGCGTGATTTCTTGGTGTTTTTAACTTATCAAATATAGTGCTAACTCTAGCGATGTCATCCCTAATGATGTCAAATTAGAATTCTATTTGCTCGAATCGATCCAGTACAAGACTCTAGAACTCGATGGAGGTCATGCCCGAATTTGAATTGGCAGCCCGGCCGTCGTTGAGGTTTGGGTCAGACATAGGTGATTGGAATAACCTGCCACTATATAACTTATAATGAATAGCAATCTGGGGCTCTGATACTAAACTTATGCATCCAATGAAGTATAGTCCAAACTCCAAACATACAATAAAAAACATCAAAATACGAGTTATACGTACATGCGGGGGCAAGTTTCGACAATAGTGGGAATTCAGTGGACTATTTGCTCATAATGAGATGGTTGTTGGTGATGGGGAATTAGGGTTAGTCGGATGTGGGATGAGACATGGAGAGGTGGGGTTGGTCAAGACGTGGGAAGAATTGGGGTTGATAAGTGGTGTTTTGCGGGAGGGTAACAAGGGATGGATAGGTTGTGGGGGAAAGGAAGTGGAGAAGGGTGGGTGGACTGCGAGTGCAGGGAGGCGTAAACGAGAGGGATCGGTGATGGAAAGCAGGGCGCGAGAAGTGGGGTGTCGTTTTCAGCGAGATAAACCTGGCGGTGTCGGTTTTTGTGTTGTTAAAGGCACGTCTCAGGTGGTCCTAAGGTTCAAGGCTCACCAGACTCAAACATTTGCGTCTTTGTTCGTTTTGTTGTTGTTCCTTTGGAGCATAAAAGGAGCGTCTGTGTGCGATTTCTGTTGTAAATGTTTTTTCAAAATAAGAAAGAAATAATGTAAGAACTCGATAATTTTTGCATGATTTAATATTTGTGAAACATAATTGAGTGTTGAGATTTAGTATTATGTAAGTACCCATATTGATTCTATTTTTTAAGAGATATAAATGATAGTAATGAATGATTAGTGATTATAATAGATGAAAAATATAATCAAGAAGATTAACTGATGTTTGATGTCAACAACAACAACACTCAATCCTTTATCCCACTATAGTGGGGTCGGCTATATGGATCCTTTGTCGCCATTGTGCCCTATCTTTTGTCATAATCTCACTAATGCCTTTATCCCAACAACTGATGTTTGATGTCGATTATTTAAAATGAATGTGGTTTTTCCTTGCCTTCTTCCGACGTGCGACCACGCCTAGGATCCAAGACTCCTTTATGCCTTGGTGTGCTTTTAATAACTAAGGTCGACTTGCATTGGGGAAATCACGGGTTGTGGTTTGCAGGGGATGGAGGAGGAAGCACTGGCTTGCGGTGATGGAATGCTGAGGGTTGCGGCTTATTGTGGGGAGATGCAGAAGGCAGTGGAAAAGAAAATGAGAAGCCCCAAGGAGTTGCAACTTAGGGTCACGACGTCGCACCGCGGGGACCGACGGTTTTGGGTTTCTAACTTCCAAAACTCGATCCCTAACACATTAACATACACTCATATAAATAGAGTGATACAACCATCCAGACATATCTGCGAACTCGGATCGTCCGGACGAGCAATAGCCAATGTATCCCCGCCTCTTATGGGAATAAACACGCGTTGTTCATCAATCCTAGTCAAACTTGATGCAAGGGTTCATACAAGAAGGAGGTAGTATCATCAAAGGATAACTTTGAGCATTGTTTGGAGAGGTATGAACCACTGCAGGATGAGTCAACCGTGGCTCGCCCCAAGCTAGAGCGGAAGAGTGCAACCACCAGACCTTAGGAGCACCAACCTAGCCAAACTAGGAATCCACCCCCACCCAAATTAGAAGAATAATAAGATTGCATTTAACAATGTAAAATACTAATTAGCAGATTTATAAAATCAAATGCACCGAATTTTAAATGAATAATTTTTTTAGATATAAAAATTCCAATAAATGGGAAAAAATATCGGATTTATTATTGACATGATTCGTTTTTAAGTGGACATCGCCGGCATAACTAATTTAAGTTTTATTGCCCTTAATATATTGGAATAAAGGTTCTCTCGGATGATGTATATAGTTAAGGAAATCTAAAAACATGTAACTATCTGCTAATCGAAACACACCGAGCTAACTAAAACTTTGTATCCCGTCACTCTTCTTTGAATCAAGCTAAACTCAATACTACTGATGTTTATGCTAGGCCTAGTGATGCTGCACGAATCTACAGGTGGCGGGGGAACCGATGGCCAAACCCTAGATGCAATGCAAACAATCACACGACAATCGCAAATGAAGCTGCAACCAATCTTAAAATGATATTAGTGCATACACACAAATCAATTACATACTAATTTAATGCAAGTGCAAATGTAAGTCTGACTTAAATTGACAATAAGCAATTAATTATTATAAAGACTTAACAATTGCACAATTATTCAGAGAAAATTGAATTGAGAAGTAAAAGTGATCCACAAATATTTGAGGCACAACTAATTTTAAGCGTGCGCCGAGTACATCCTGCAAATGATTTTCACTTAACAAAACACATGACATTGCATTTCATTAAATATAGTACCAACCACACAATAATAGAAAGCAATAGACAACCAACTATAACTTACGCGTGTAGGCAACGGTTAAGCATGACAGTGATGGGGATCAGAGAGCAGCTGCACCGGGACGGGGCTGCTGTAATGCAGGGAAGCGGACTAGTGGGTTGGATTTAGGTTTGGTTTGGCGGCTGGAGTGTGGTTCCACTACGGGGAAGGGTTGCAGGAGGTGGTCGACTGCTTTGGGGATGATATGGGGCTGTGGGGAGGGGAAGTATAGGCTGTAGAAGACCGGGAGGGCTTCTGGAAGAGGGAGAGGGAAAGCTCGTGGGCTGTAGGAGGCAGGGTGGGCTTTAGGAAGAGGGAGACGGTAGGCTTGAGGGCTGGGGAGAGCCAATCGGGGTTGGGGGAAGTGGTGGGAGTGGTGGTAAGGATGGATGGGGGTCAACGGGACTGGGGAAAAGCTGAGAGTAGTCGCTAGGGCTGGATGAGGGCTTACCGGGGCTGGGGAAGAGCTGGGAGGAGGCCGTAGGGCTGGTTGAATGCCATCAGGGTTGGGGAGGATGCGGGGAGGAGCGGCTAGGGTTTATGGATGACGTCGGGGTTGGGGAGATGAAGGGGCGAGATTTACCTTGAAGTCCACCAAGGAGTTCTCGGAGTTGCACCGAGGGAGGGGCGTCAGGAGTCCACCAACACGCAGTGACCGAAGGGTTTGGCTTCTCCAAACCGTCGATGCCCCAGCCGGATCCCCCCTGCATGCTTAAATACACGATAAGTAAAATTGGGCATCCCGATTAGACGGCTCAGAATGTTCGAGCCGATCGGAAGCCAACACAACTCAAAGAAATAAAATAAATATATTAACTCCACTCGAAACGATAGTGCGGACGCATCCGCGGACTCGGATCTGCCAAACAAGAAATGGATCACCCCGATCTCCATCAATCCCCCCAACTTAAAAGCACTTATCTCTGGTGAGTCAAGATGGTCGTGCTATCAATGTAGCCTGGGGATCAGTAGTACAAGCTCCTCTGGGGAAATTCAAGTAGCATCTGGACATAGGTAGCAACTCCAGTGGACAAGATATCACAGTGTATCTCGCCCGCCCATGACAGTGAAGGCATATGCAATAATCTAAAGTCTCCGACGGTAGCTGGTGGCGACTCTGACCAAAATGTATCTCAGTCTGAAAACTGAACAGGTGGAACCATTGATGGTGCGCGGTGAACCACCTGGTGTGACTCAATAGACAGGGCAGGGAGGGGTCAGGCTAGAGATGGGACAAAGTGAGAGGTAATAATGGGAGTTGTGGCTCATACATTGGCGGGAGAAAAGGGTTCACATACACATGCTCATCATAGTAAGGAACCAAATCCTCTACATTAAATACTCGGTTTGTCTCCATGTTTTGAGAGATGTCAAGCTCATATGCATGGATATCGATCCATGGTGTGACTGTACAAATACCCATTCGGCTAGCACTTAAGTTTTTTATTGTTCCTTGTGGGAACCTCTCAAATCGTATATTAATCGTCACCTGCTTCCCAATTTCCGAATTCTGATCCCTCATGTGTTGGCCTGCTGGTTTTTTATAATAATCATTGTTTATATCAATTACACATCAGTCAAAATCATGCAGCTCATGCAAATGATGCAAAACATATGATGTACTCAAATCATGCAACATAGGAGAGTCAGACACTATATGAGAATGACCATGCAAGCCATGCAATAGATGCAAATGATTGGCGACTGACACGACTGACTGACAAAAATGCATACGCTATATAGTAATGAAAGTCCCCTAAGGATTTGGTGGTTTATCCGGAGGCTCTCTGGGTGGGGCGTCGAAAAAACCTAATGAGTGTACGGAGACCACCCAACTGACTGACTGACTGAGACATCGATAGTGAATTGTGGAACCAGGATTTGCCAAACACATCCGAAGGAATGCGGCTCACCAGGTGGTTGATAGAAATATTAAGCGTGAATAATGTTATCACCCGAAGGAACGTCGTAGATGGTGACAAAAGAGCGCGATGTATGGGTGTGATGGGTACCTCTCAACTAATAAAATACGTCAGGTGACTTACCTAGTGGAGTATGCCAATAGTCATCGTGCACATGATGATCACTAGCATGAGTGCTTTCTAGTAGGGGAAACTCGTCAAATGAGCCTCTCGAGGACTTAATCCCGAGGAGTTTAATAAAGATTGGATGCTCCAAGAGGAAGGCACCAATAACAGTAGTATCTGTGGGAACAAGTAGGAAACCCACAACGAAGTCAATGCTAGTCCCTTGACCCTCACAAGGGAGTGATGGCTCATCAGGAGGTTTAGCAGGTGGTTCATCAAAGCATCCATCAATATGGTCATGAACCTCCAGATGAGTGCTATTAAAAGGTGTAGTGTTCCCAACAACAGGAGGTAGTTGCCAAGAGTGCAACACAAGGCTCTCGGCTCTTGGTCATGATATGGCTCGAGACATTGCTAAGGGAAGAGTGGGGAGTGCTCATACTCAAGTGTGGGTCAAACAATATAGTGTTGAAAACTGGATCTCTAGCCGAAGGGGAAACTATGTCTAAGTGAGCTGCAGAGGATGGATATACCAACACAGTGTCACTGGGTCGCTCATCCTTACACTCGTGACTATGCTCACAAATCACTCTAGTATCACTCTCCGTCTGTATCATATGATCAAGATCAGAGTCGACTCCAAGATCAAGTGGGATCTGAATCTGGGCAATAGGAAGTGAATCAAACTCAGGTGTTCGGTCTTTCATGTCAGTGGGAACACTACTCGACGCAGCGGTGGCTTGACCCTTTGATTTTCTTTCATGGATTCTTATTATGGAATTCGTTATGTGAGTCAAATCATCATCCAATCAAATTGGTCGAGAGCTAAACGTTGAAATTCGGCCTCAGGTATCTCTATTTGAGGTCACCCCTAACATAATCTCGTAGGTGGACGTGAGCCTACTATGCGGAGGTGGTCGCACGTATACAGACTCAGAGTCCTCAACTAGAGGAGATGCGCAGCGACGATGATATGAGCGATACTCAACTCTACCATCAAAAGGTCGTAGAAAGGTGTAATGATGATAATGTGAGGACCTCTCGTCGTGGTAGTCATCTCTAGCATAATGGAATTGTCTCGAAGGGCCGACACGATCCCTGAAAGTGGTGTGCTGCACAGGAGGATAATCTTCGTAATAATAAGGGCGTCTCTCATGTGAATGCGTGGGATAACGATAATAGTACGACATAATACAAAACCTATAAACTCAATAACTATGTGTTAACATAAAGCTCGAACCAACCTGACTCTGATACCAAATGATGCAACACGAATCTACAGGTAGCGGGGGAACCGATGGCCAAACCTTAGATGCAATGCAAGCAATCACACGACAGTTGCAAATAAAGCTACAACCAACCTTAAAATGATATTAGTACATTCACACGAACCATAACATATTAATGTAATGCAAGTGCAAATGTAAGTCCGACTTAAATTGACAATAAGCAATTAATTATTATAAAGACTTAACAAGTGCACAATTGTTCAAAGAAAATTGAATTGAGAAGCAAAAGTGATCCACAAATATTTGAGGCGTAATTAATTTTAAGCACGCGCCAAATACATCCTGCAAATCAAAGAATTTTCACGAAACAAAACATGATATTGCATTTCATTAAATATAGTACCAAGTACACAATAATAGAAAACAATAGACAACCAACTATAACTTACTAGTGTAGGCAGCTAAGCATGGCAGTGATGGGGATCAGAGAACAGCTGGACCGGGACGAGGCTGCTGGAATGTAGGGCAGCGGGCTGGTGGGCTGGTTTTAGGTTTGTTTGGCGGCGGGGAGAGGTTCCACAACGGGGAAGGGTTGCTGGAGGTGGCCGATTGCTTTGGGGATGATATGGGGCTGTGGGGAGGGGAAGTATAGGCTGTAGGAGACCGGGAGGGCTTTCAGAAGAGGGAGAGGGAAAGCTCGTGGGATGTAGGAGGCAGGGAGGGCTTTAGGAAGAGGGAGACGACAGGCTTGAGGGCTGGGGAGAGCCATTCGGGGTTGGGGAAAATGGTGGGAGTAGCGGTAAGGATGGAAGGGGGTCGACGGGATTGGGAAGAGCTGAGAGGAGTCGCTAGGGCTGGATGAGGGCTTACCCGGTCTGGGGAGAGCTGGAGGAGGCCGTAGGGCTGGATGAATGCCAACAGGGTTGGGGAGGATGCTGGGAAGAGCGGCTACGGTTGATGGATGTCGTCGGGGTTGAGGAAGATGAAGGGGGAATGATTTACCTTGGAGTCCACCAAGGAGTTCTCAGAGTCGCACCGAGGGAGGGGCATCTGGAGTCCGCCAATGCGCAGTGGACGAAGGGTTTGGCTTCTCCAAACCGTAGATTCCCCAGCCAGATCCCCCTCACATGCTTAAATACAAGATAAGTAAAATAGAGCATCCCGATCGGACGGCTCAGAATGCTCGAGCCGATCGGTCAAAACATCTCAGACAAATAAAGTAAATATATGAACTCGACTTGAAACGATAGTCCGGACGCATCTCCGGACTTGGATCAGCCAAACAAGAAGTGGATCACCCCGATCTCCATCACCTAGTCCATGTCGCTCATCCCATGTACTTTTGAATCACAAGTGTCCATACTCCATGCCTCTAAACCATTCAATCAAGCACGTATATTAAATTCATTGTTGATTACAATTTTGAAGAACTTGTCTTCAATGCACTTTTTAGCTCCAATCTATTGGGATATCTCATTTGATGCACATGTGTCTATTTATTACTCTTTAGACGTTATTGTTTTGTGCCTTCTTACATCTGTATTTGGATCCATTTATATACCCGGACGATGTTACATTTGATCAAGATGGATACCTCCGTTCACCCAACTATACCTTACATATAAAATCCCAACCTGAATAATTTAACTTATGGACCTATCTTAATCTAGTGTGCTCTTTTGTGAATAGGTGAGGTGTAACAGTAG
This sequence comes from Platanthera guangdongensis, assembly GCA_039583875.1. Classification (NCBI taxonomy): domain Eukaryota; kingdom Viridiplantae; phylum Streptophyta; class Magnoliopsida; order Asparagales; family Orchidaceae; genus Platanthera; species Platanthera guangdongensis. Next base: position 9,207,382 of record CM077150.1, on the reverse strand, counting down.
GGCTGCACTCTTAAGAAGTCTCAATTCTGATTTAAATAAACCCTATTCAAATACTCAGATAAATCTGATTATAATTTTATCAATCCATCTCAAGCAAATTTACTCCCTCGGTTCGTTCACCTCATGTGCCAGTTGCCTTTCCTGAGTGATCACAAGGAAATAATATCTTCATTTTCAATGCTGGTAACTAGTTTGTTATTATATTATAGTTTCTTATTCATTTGAGCATGTTATACCATTGCAGGGATCTAGGTGTATTCTTGCAGGAGATCATCTCCAACTTCCCCCTACTATCCAAAGTACCGAAGCTGAGAAAATGGGCTTAGGGAGAACATTATTTGAACGGTTGGCAGACTTGTACAATGAGGAGATTGTATCTATGCTTGTTGTTCAGTACAGAATGCACAAACTTATAATGAACTGGTCATCGGAAGAGTTCTATAGTGGTAAGGTGATGATCTATCCAATGATTCAACTGAACTCCTGGGATCCCCCCCCCCCCCCTCAAATTTTACAGTTATCATTTGGTGTTTCAATTTTTTCTCGTTCATTTCTTGCAGATACAAGCTCATTCAAGTGTTGCTGAGCATATGCTTTATGATCTTGAAAATGTAATGAGGACGTCTTCTACAGAACCAACTCTTATTCTTGTGGACACTGCAGGGTTAGTCTTTGTATATTCTTTCATAATAAAACCTCATATTTGTGCATGCACTGCAGATAAAGACTTCTTTTCCAATGTGTTATTATTTTAGTTCTTGTATTTTACCATTGTTAATAGTCATCATCATCATTTATTGTTAGTTTGTTACTGTGGTCAAATAGCAATAATATAGTTCCTAATCTTCAAACTTATCACACACAAAAGTTTAACGAATAATTCAAGCATCATTACCCTAAATTCATCATCATTATTTTATTAATAATTGAGTTTAGCTTTATAACCTTTGCACCCTTTCATTCCCGTCTAGATTTTCTAGAGTTAATTTTGCTCAGTTCATTTAACATTTTTACGTTGTTAGCTTTAGGTGCAAGTAGTTAACCCCATTTACTCATTAACTTTAGATTATTTTTATAATAAAGTTTCCATTGCCTTTATTGTATGCTGCGCTCAGTTTGTGTATGTGATTTATTTTTATCTGCCCCCGTGGCTGGTTGCGCTCAGCTTTCTATATCAGCCATTTTTATGGTTCATCATAGTTAAATCACCACCGTTATCTGGACATTCTCATATTTATGGTTCATCATAATTTGAATTGGTTCAACCTAAAATGACCGCAAAAAACATGCGTTTTTAAAGTTATTTTTATGATTCATCATGTGGGGGTGATTCGAGCAGAATGGAAGAAAACCTAAAGGTTCGTTTCTCGCCAAAATGATATCAGCGGGGTTTGTTCCTCGACACCGTCAACTTTAAGGCTCGGTTGTTCGCCTCTAGCCGATCGGTTTCCCTCTCATTCCGTAGTATCAATGAGATCGATTCCTCGTCTTCTTCTTTGCTGCTGCTTTCTACCCTCATCTTGTCGATCTAGGTCGTCAACCTGGTCGCCTATTGCTGTGAAAGGAGGCAGTGCTCTCTTTATGGTTTTTGGTTGACAATGAAGGCTCCATTGTCATTCTTGCCTCAGTGTTGTTGTTTCCTTGTGTTTTCCTGCTTGTTCTTCTTGCTGCTTCCTCTGGTTATCCAGAACATGTTCTGGCTGATCTGTGTTTTTTTTTCTCTTGCTTCAACCGTACTTCCTCCTTTGCTTTCTGGTGGTGGTTTTCCTTCTATGGTGCCCTAATGTAGGACAAATTAAAGGGTGTGGATGTCCCTGAAGGGGCTGCTGACCATTCTAGATACTATATTGGAGAAGTTCTAACGTGAATTTCACTCGTGGTGTGACACATCAAATTGAATGGGAGGAACTATCTCCCATGGGCTTAGTATATGCGAATATTCATTGGGAGGTGTCAAAGACTTGGGTTTATCATAAGATCCAAACTGGCCCCAAGTAAGACTGACCCCTTGTACGAGGAATGGGAGAGTGAGAATCTTACTGTGATCAATTGGCCTATCAACTCTATGGAACTCAAAATTGCACGTCAATTTCTTTTCCGCCAAACTGCTAAAGGAATGTGGGAGTTAATTGAACAAAATTACTCTAAAAAGAAAAACCTGATGAAGATATATCAACTTCAAACTGAACAGATACACATGACGAGAATGAATGACTTTGAGGAGTATTATAGTAAATTGATTCATAAGTGAGCTGAAATTAATCAATACTTATTCAAACTATCGAAAACTACCAGACCGAACTTATGCAACGAAGGGTGTTTGAAATGTTTTCTAGTCTTCCTTCAGAGCTTGAATTCCAGAGAGTTCAGATGTTGGAAGAGATTATGTCCCTGATTTCGGAGATTGTTGCCCACTATATTTAGGGGGAGGCGAGTCATATAAACTCTCTTTTTACTGATGTTCATTTTTGGCATGATAAATTTGCTCTTGTTGCTGAACAGAAGAAGTGACATTCTAAAAATATAAGACAAGAAGATATGAATAAGAAGAAGTGTCCTCATTGTCGGAAGAAAGAACATGGGAAATAGAAGTGTTGAGACTTACATCCCAACTTGGTTCCTCCATGTTTGATTTGTAGTATTGATGAGAAGTGTGTGAGATCTCAAACTGCTATGTGTTGATGCGCGAAAACGACACCGCCTAGTTAACACGGAGGAAGTGTTCGATCTTACGGGCAAGGTGAAGAAGAAGATGAAGGTTGCGGGGTTGAGTAAGTGAAGAGGAAGCTTCTGAGTGCTCGAGAGTAGAGCAAGCGCTTGTTCAAGGGTTGCGGGGATAGATGAGAGGTTTGATGAGCAGAGGAGAAGCTTGATGAGCAGCAGAGAAGCTTGATGAGCAGCGGAGAAGCTTGATGAGCAGCGGAGAAGCTTGATGAGCAGAGGAGAATCTTGATGAGCAGAGGAGAATATTGATGAGCAGCGGAGAAACTTGATGAGCAGAGGAGAAGCTTGATGAGCAGAGGAGAAGCTTGATGAGCAGAGGAGAAGCTTGATGAGCAGCGGAGAAGCTTGATGAGCAGCGGAGAAGCTTGATGAGCAGAGGAGAAGCTTGATGAGCAGCAGAGAAGCTTGATGAGCAGAGGAGAAGCTTGATGAGCAGCGGAGAAGCTTGATGAGCAGAGGAGAAGCTTGATGAGCAGAGGAGAAGCTTGATGAGCAGCGGAGAAGCTTGATGAGCAGCTGAGAAGCTTGATGAGCAGAGGAGAAGCTTGATCAGGAGGTGTCGAGCAGACGACTTGACGGTTGTGCTTGCAGGTTGATGCCGAGAGAGTTAAGCTGAGCTGAGAGGAAGAGAGGGGGCCGCTAGCAGCGGCAACAACAGACTTCGCCCACCGCGGCTTGAATGTCACTCTTGCGACGGGCTTTCCTTTGATTAATATTGAGAGTTACAGCTTCCAATTACACCTTTACAAGAAAACAAATAAAGGGGTACAGAGGGGAAGCTGGCAGCTAAGGAAGGATTTGCCAGAGACTAAGTAAAAGAGGCTGCAAGCAGGCTGCAGAGCTTGATGGTCAGCTTGCTGGCAACGGCGGAGGACTGGAAAACTGAGTCTGCAAGCCTTGTTGATCAGCTGTGGAGGACTGGAAAACTGAGTCCGCAGGCCTTGATGGTCAGCTGTGGAGGACTGGAAAACTGAGTCCGCAGGCCTTGATGGCAGCGACAGTTTTCCTCCTGCACGTCGTCCCCCCAAATGAGAGTTATCAGGGTCTATTTATAGGCCCGGGGAAGATCTTCTAGAAGCGGGCCCAGTGACGTCATCATGGAGCTTGGGCGGACTCGGCGAGCAGAAGAGGGTGACCTGAGGAGCAGGCCACCCCTGGTGCAGGCAGAGGAGGCGGCCTGAGGAGCAGGCCGCCATTTGGGGCTGCTGAGGGGGCGGCCTGAGGAGCAGGCCGCCCCTGGGTGGCGGCCTGAGAAGCATGCCGCCACCTGGGCTACTGAGGGGGCGGCCTGAGGGGCAGGCCGCCCCTGGGTGGCGGCCTGAGGGCCAGGCCGCCCCTGGGTGCGGCCTGAGGGGCAGGCCTCCACCTGGGCTGCTGAGGGGGAGGCCTGAGGAGCAGGCCGCCCCTGGGTGGCGGCCTGAGGGGCAGGCCGCCACCTGGGCTGCTGAGGGGGCGGCCTGAGGTGCAGGCCGCCCCTGGGTGGCGCCTGAGGAGCAGTCCGCCACCTGGGTTGCTGAGGGGGCGAACTGAGGAGCAGGCCGCCCCTGGGTGGCGGCCTGAGGAGCAGGCCGCCACCTGGGCTGCTGAGGGGCGGCTGAGGAGCAGGCCGCCACCTGGGCTGCTGAGGGGAGGCCTGAGGAGCGGCGCCCACTGGTTGGCGGCCTGAGGAGCAGGCCGCCCCTGTAGTGGAGGAAACACTCTGATAGCGAGCCGGAGAGTGAGTCCGCCGAGCCCGTGAGTGTTGAGTTGGTCCAGGGTTGACGCCGACTGGGCGACCTGGTGGACTTGAAGGAATAGATCGCACAGATTGCCCCCTGTTGCTTTAGATTGCCTTCTGCAAGAAAAAATGTTGCGCGGTTAGCAGGCCCAACCGCGCGGCCTGTGAGGGTGAGCTACGGGAACATCCCGCCGTCCCGCAAGGCACGCGATAGCTAAGCGACCCGGGCGGACAGAGAAATCTGTCCCCCTACACTTGGACTTATCGCGAACTCTAAGGAGAACCTGGAACAGGCCGCGACTAGCGAGCTGGCTACATTGGGAAGGATCGCCGATTTCTGGGTTAACACTATGTATAGCAACTTAGAGAATACCAGTTACCTTTTGACAGAAAATGTAAGTTTAGCTAGAATTAAAGGCTTGAAGCTAGTGTTGGAAGACCTCTTACTACAGACATGTCTGGTATATTTGCTCATGTTCAAACTACCTTTATATCTACCATGGAGTCATCTTCTCCTTAGATCATTGACTCGGGAGCCTCCGACCATATGACAGAGGCTTATAGGGATATTACCTATGTATTTCCCGCGTCTGGCATTGTTAGACTTGCTGATGCTGATTGATCTTCTGCTTCGGTGTCTGGTAAAGGAGTTGCTCAAATCTCTCTTCTATCTCCCTCAAATCTGTTGTTGATGTTCCTTCATTTCCTACAAACCTGCTTTTGTGAGTATGTAACGATCCGTAAATTGACATGCTTTTTATTTAAAATTGTAGGGGAAGGTCTCGACGAATTTTTTGATCGATGGCGGCGCGTTTGACAAGGTATAATGTCACTTTTCCTTTTGATAGCGACATTAGTTCGTTAAAGTGCAGTCAATTTTTTATGCGTGACGCGTTCTTTTAGTGGCGCGCAGTGAGGATAAAGTTATTGTGTAAGAAAA